>JAVCKZ010099735.1:0-11043 GCA_034780755.1 Lepetodrilus elevatus | reverse complement strand
TCAGAAGCATGCTCATAGCGCTACATTATTACCCCGGTCAATGGATCAATGTGCACTCATTTCACCTTCTCAACTCCATGGGGAGTAACAACACAAGCTGCCAGATAAGGTTCTAGAAGATTTTAAATTCACAATTCCATCTCTTCCTACCGGGTACCCATTCACAGCTGGGTGGACTGGAGCAGTGTTCTCAATACCTGATAGTCGAATATACAACTATGTATGTGCAAATTAATTTTCAGTAATTTCCATAGACATTCTATTTACCTATTCACCTTCACATTAACTCTCTCTATGCTGGAGGCAATCGGAGGTGCACAGATAAGTTGTATCTGTGTCTAATACAGCATGAATAGGGTTAAACATGAAAACCTCAGTCAGAGGCTTCTCTTATGTTACTTCTGACCATTACTTTCCTTCTCAAATCTTCACAAAATTGTCGTTAACTCTGCCTAATGCTCCAAGTCATGAACATATTGATATTCTATCTAGTATATTAATATTATATGGAGATTCTCCATAAACGTTGGTGTTACTATTGATATGGCCCTGGTTATTGTAAACCTCCCAGTACTTGCAGGCCATTGTGTTGGGATATCCTATCTGCACGGAATGTCTGCCGTCAATGTCCTGGCTATATCATTTCACCCTGAGCTCACAAACAGTGATTACTTTTCATGTCGTCGATGGTTTATTGATTGAATTTTCTTACCTCCCTTGAGCTCTTGTATAGACGCCAGATTTCATATCAGTCGCTGTTCAATACAGCATGATTCCTTTTATGTTCAAGAATTTCAGAAGTAGATTTGAAACACGCCCTAGGTTAAAAAAGTTTTTATTTATTTATATATACCGGTAGGTGGAGAAACATACAGCATGTTGAATGAGAAGATACTCAGATTAATCTTATGTCGTATTATTCAATCTGAATACAAAAAGTTGACTTTTTTACCTTAAGGACATACTTCATACATTGCTGTTACAATTCAGTGTTACCTGTAATGTGATCTTGACATGATATATAGTTTGATCTAAGTAGGCGCAGGATTGAAAATTACACCATCTGGAATAATAATTATTATTATTATTGTTTTTGTTTATTATTATTTTTATTATTATTACCAGTATTATTATTATTATTATTATTATTATTATTATTATTATTATTATTATCATCATTATCATTATTTTTATTTTTATTTTTATCAATATTATTATTATTATTATTATTTATTATTGTCATTATTATTTTACATTAATATATTACAACATATTGTTAGTATCTTTTATATACACAACTGGTTGTAAAGTATTAACTCTTGTAGTCAAGAGAACTTCAATAGTGTTAATAGCGTCTACCCTAGTGTTATACGTTCACAATGTTCTGATGGTTCTTCTGATGTCTACCATCGTGTTCTGATGGTTCTCTGGTCTTGATAAGATGTTGCTGTTGCTGGTTCTAGCTTCAACAAGGCTAAGAATATCTTACCATATTATTCTTCCTTATCCTTCGGATTGTTCCAGCTTCAATTGTGTTGAGAATGTCTACTACCATATAACATTGCTTTTGAAGTATTCTGATGATTCTGTTGTTGCTGGTTTCAGCTTCAACAATACAAAGAATGTCTACTACCATAGTGTTGTCCTCAGTATTCTGATGGTTCTTCTGTTGCTGGTTTCAGCTTCAACAATACAAAGAATGTCTACTACCAAAGCATTGCTCTCAGTATTCTGATGGTTCTGTTGCTGGTTTCAGCTTAAAAAAGGAAATGTCTAGCATACTAGTATTGTTAATCCTTATAATTCTGATGTTCTGTTACTGCTTCAAGCTTCATTAATGCAGAGAATGTCTGCTACCATAGTGTTGTCCTTGGTGTATTCTGATGGTTGGTTTTGTTACTGGTTTCAGCTTCAACAAGCCAGAAAATGTCTACCATATTGTGCTTCCTTATAATATTGATGGTTTCAACTTCAACAAAGCAGAGAGTGTCTACTACCATAGCGTTGTTCTTGAAGTATTCTGATGGTTCTTCTGTTGCTGGTTTCAGCTTCAACAAGGCAGAGCATATCTACCACATTGTTCTTCTTTATAATTCTGATGGTTCTTCTGTTGCTGGTTTCAGCTTCAACAAGGCAGAGAATGTCTACTACCATAGTGTTGTCCTCAGTATTCTGATGGTTCTTCTGTTGCTGGTTTCAGCTTCAACAAGGCAGAGAATGTCCGGCTGGAGGAGCACATCAAGCTGCAGCACCTGGAGCAGCTGCTGCACGAGTTCGAGATCCACGACCCCGAGGACATCCTCATCCACGAGGAGACGGGCTACTTCCCCGCCAAGGTCTTCAAGAGGACGCCGGGATGCATGAACGTGGAGGAGTTCAAGGACACCATCTCCAAGGTGCTGGAGACCAACGAGTATGACGACTATCTGGAGAGGCTGTTCACCAAGGTACGCTCAGGTTATGGTAGAATCGCACAAGCTATGAAGTGAGCCAGAAGTCAGGTGTGCATCCCCATCCTCAAAATATGTTTAATAATAATTTTAAAAAGAAAAGTAGTATATGGTTTGTGTACATCTATAAGAGAGATCTTGTGAGCATCTTGTGACTATCTTGTGACTATTTTGTGACTATCTTGTGACTATTTTGTGACTATCTTGTGACTATTTTGTGACTAAGTCTTCCTGGGTTTAACTCCAGCTGGACACGTCATGTGATGGCTACGTGGACTGGGATGAGTTCTGCACATATCTCCTGCTGCTGTACCGCGAGAACGACTACCTCCGCACCAAGAAAGAGATCCCGTTCCTGGTGGAGCCCCGGATACGACACGCCGTGCACAACAGGGTGAGTTCTGTAATGTCATTGGATGCCAAGGTCCACCTCCCTCCTGGGAAGAGTAGAACTTCCAGCTACGAATGACTCTGTTTAGTACCCTTCCCATCATGGCATACATTTATCCTGATGGCAATTGGTACCCTAGGAGCACAACGAGTTGTCTTACCGTGTAGGTAATTTTAAGTCAACCAATCAAAAGTTATACCTGTTAGGATGCATCTGATTTGAATGAATGCCAACTGCAAAAATCAGGACTTTGATGGCAAGGGATCATAGCAAGTAGTAATTTAGTGAGTTAGATCAAATGCCCATGGCAAGATGGAGCACTTATTGTAAATAATACATAATTTATTAGTAATAATATTTTATAACGTTCTATTATAATTATTATTCATGAGTTATAATATTTTAAAACATGCTATTGTAAATATATTATTTATTAGTTTAAATAATTTATTATTTCCTATTGTAATTATATATTGTTATTTCTTATTGCAGTTATTATATGTAAATGTCCTCCATGTATTAATCTTCAGCAAGAAACAACAACAAGGATGATATGTGTAGAAAATCCAAATCGCTACATCACCATAAGCAAGGTAGGACATGTTTTATTAATTTTATTTGATATTAAGACATATAGTATGTGAAGCGATGAGATATAATTGTACATTAAAATACCAAGATCATATTTTAATAATTAAAAAATACTTTAAGTGAATTAATATTGATCATCTTTATTAATATATGTTGTAGGAAGGTAGCATGAGCGTGTGGAATCTCAACATGTCGCTGGAGAAGCATTATGTAATTGAAGACGAGTCCAACGAAACACTGGGACAGAAGCGTCGCTTTAAGATGTGGATCACGGATGTCATCTACATGCCGAACTGCCACAAGATAGCCGTGGGGTCCACAAGCAGAGACATTAGGTTCTACGACGTATCTACGAATCAGTATTTTGAAGAATTCCATTTATTTGGTAAGCTTGCACTGAGCATTAGTCTGAGATCATTGAATGGTGAACACACGTGTTCATAAACCTTTCATGAAGGTGTCAAAATGATTACAATTATTTTCATAGTCTAGAGAATTGAAAAATTATCAGTTTCTAAGAAAGATCAATGAAATGTGATTTTTTTTAAATTAACAAGTATGAAGAAAATATTCCAGTTACAGCAGCCTATATTAAATCAGTACTATAAGTATGTATTAATTATTCATTAATAATATTTTCATATAATTATGCTCTCTCTACAGTGAAAAGATAATTAGCACATGATACTGATGGCTTTAAGTTACTAGTATTAGCAAACTTAATATAACATTAAATAGTACTATGATGAGCCATATACTGTACTTAATGTTAAACTAGATCTATCTATTTTCTCCCAAAAGTCTTAATCCATACAACTTTGTTTCAGCTATGACTGATATACCGTATTGTTTTGACTACTATTACGATCTAAAGGTGAGATTTCCTGAGCTGTTAGAAATGTACGTAACATGACATCCTTGAAATTCAAATGAGTACATATTATATGATTTTAAATACATATATTTACAGTGAAGTCCTTTAACTTTTTGGTTGTGGTCCTGTTTATTGTTTCTATAAGATACGTGTCCACCTATCACTCGCAAAGTAGTGATTGGTTACTGAAGCAATACCATTTTTTTCCCACCAAAATCTGTCAAGCAAAGTTTAGAAGGGATATAGAAATTTATATTGACCCATTAACAGCTGGTTAACGTAAGTGGCCAAAGTTCAGGTACTGACCGATGTTGCAGGACGTTAATGGTAAAACTTGTGTATGTCTCAGAACCCTAACAACCGGTCTCTGCTGGTGTTTGGTGTGGACTCTGGCGACATTAACCTTCTATACTTCAACAAGCCGGTCACACAGCTCTTTGAGATGCCGTTCCAGAGTGAGGGAGGTGTGCAGAAAATATTCATGCAGGTATGTGACCTTTAATGAGCTTTTTTAACCTTTAATGACCTTTATTGACCTTTGATGCCATTCCAGAGCCAGGGGTGCATAAAATCTGATCTGAGATCGAAATTTAATTTTAGCAAATTTTCTGTTATAGAAATGAAATTACATTCTGTTATATTTAACACAATTCCGAATGAACTCCTCATCTATTAATTAACTCTATCCATGCTGAAGGCAAGCAGAGATGTCCTAAAGAGCCGTGCCTGTGCCCAATCCAAAATGTAGAGCGTTAAGGCAACTTTGGCTGTCTCCAGCAGAGATGAGGTTAAACTCCCAAATATAATTCCCGCCTTGTTTTCCAGGATCTTGTATGGGTGACATATTCCCGCGGTGACATACAGCACTAATTCATTGATTCCAGGATCTCCCTCAGCACAGCAAGTACGTTCAATTCTCGGTGCTGTCCAACATCCACCCGGACATCATCCGCCAGATCCGCTTCCTGCCCGAGAACGACGCCATCGTGTCATCCAGCAGCAGCAGTCGGAGCTCGGTGGTCATCTCCGACGTCCAGAACCTCAAGAGGTCGTACGTGTTCCGGGTGGAGAAGGTGGGCAATCTGTCTTCTTGATGGCAGGCATGAACATTTCCTGTGTATCTGCTGAATTAAATGGCCATGGGGTTATCTATTTGCCCTACACATGGCTTGTGTCCTGCAGCCTGGCCTTGGTTTCACAATTGTCTGTTACCATATGCCTGTGATGCCTTTTAGCTTCTATACTCCCTATGGAGTTGAGATGTAATGAGTGCACATATTGAACCAAGAGGTAAAAATAGTGTAAAGCTTCGAGCACACACCTTGTGCATGTTTTCTAGCTTTCAACAGGGAGAGAGTTAAATGTTCACCAACAGTTTATTATTATTATTATTATTATTATTATAGACCTATTTGAAAACTTAAAAAATAAAATGACTTTAAACAGCTTCCAATTGTACAGTCGCCATTGTACTTCTACAACATACAGCATATAAAATCAAAGTGTTCTATTTCTGCATATGATCGGGCAATTTAAGTTGCCTTCAGCAGGAAGAGGGTTAAAATTACAGTGACTTAATAAGTCACTTAGATAATAAAGATTTGACTTGCATGATTACCTTCCCATCTCATTCATTATTATACTACCGGTAGTATACAGTACTAGAACCCCTTTGAAAGATTTAGTGTCTCAATTGATATGAGAGCTACGTTTAAACCTCTCCATGCTGAATGCAACTGGAGAAACCCTAAATAGATAGCCGTGCTTGTGGCAAATCCAGCAGGGAGAGGGTTACATGTTACAAAATGAATCTCTCACTCACTCCTGTACTGTCGCAGGGCGTGGAGTGTTTCGACTACAACAAGAACATGAACATCCTGGCTACGGGCAGTCTGGACCACTACATCCGGCTGTGGAACCCCTACGTCACCAGCAAGCCAATCACCGTGCTCATAGGCCATGCCACGGGCGTCATCGGTCTCGCCATCAACGAGGAGTTCCGACAGGTCTTCAGCTACTCAAAAGACGCGGTATGTTTACTGTCCAGATTGAACCGCAATAATTGTGTGGACATTTTGAGTTACTGTATATATACTGTATATAATTATAAGAAAACCCCATCAGAAATAATTGTGTGGACATTTTGAGTTATATATTTTATTGAAAGAAATTATTGTCAGCGTTTTTCATGTTATATTTTGTTGCGTATGGGTGAAGAATTCCCGCTGTGATGTAAAACAATAACTCACTCATATGTGTAGATATTTATGTGGTAGGGCCTTAATCTTGCATGGAATTAAATTGGGGGGGGGGGGGAGGGGGGGAATGAAATGATGATTTTCTGTATGTTGCAGAAATTCTGCTAAAATACATTATGCAAAATAAGCACATACTTTTTGGATATGATATTATGGTATTTTTCTAACATGACATTTATTTGGTGATATTCAAATAATTATTTATTAAGTATAATAATTTATTTTAACTTTTATCAACATGTTGAAATATACTATATCATGAGATAGGAGAAATTAAAAACTACAATATTTAGATCAATCATTTTTATTTTCACTTTGTTGCATATGGTTGAACAGACAGCAGTTTTCTGCATATCCATTGATATCCACTGATTTATTTGTCCAGGGATCAATTTATTCAAACCGGATATGGCAGATCCCCATACCCTAGGCTTGTTCTCCGCTGAAATCAAAACTGTCTGTTGCCATGCCTACGATAACTCACTCGTTCTTATTTTCACTATAGATGTTATTATTATTATTTATTTATTTACATTTTATTTTATTTGACCAGGTCATCAAGGTTTGGGACATCCGGGAACACACATGCTTGCAGTCTGTCCTGCTCAAGTTCCCGAGCAGCATCCACGGTCGGATGCCGGAACACGGACAGTTCCCGCTGCACCTCCAGTCCGGGCCTCACAGCGCGCTGCTGGTCACGTGCAACGACTACATCGGCATGCTGAAGCTGGGTCAGGTGTCCACGCCACAGAGCGTGATGCCCACCACCCACGAGACTCAGCTGTGCTGTGCCATATACAACCACTTCTTTAAACAGGTGCGGGGCGGGTGGTAGCGCAATGGTAGAACGTTTTGACTTCGGAGACAATGGGCCTGGGTAACAAATCCTGTCCCATGAGCCTGGCATCAATGTTTGCGAAAATTAGCTTTCTGACGCGATCATGATAGGATGCGCTGTCCATATCATGGCAATGCAGGTATCATCCTTGGTCTGTCGGTACCAACCGCTGATCGGAGGATTACTGCAACATTCAGCGCTACAGGTGTTATGGGTTTTTTCTTGCCCTAAACTAACAAGTCATGATATTAGTGAAAGCATCTAGAAAGCGACTCTAAAACCCAATTTAAAAAAATTAATAATAATAATAATAATCACTCTCCCTCTTCCTCTTCCCGCGGTACAGGTGGTGACTGGGTGTGACTCGTCCTGCATCGCGGTGTGGGACATCGAGACCGGCAGGAAGTCCATTGTGTTCTCTAACGCCCACGGAGAGGAGGAGATCACGTGCATGGCGTTCGACGAGACGTACCGCAGACTGATGACCGGGGCGAGGAACGGCTCCATCAAGGTGACGTCACTGTCATGACATGACACTCGTATATGTTGCGCTTGCTGAAGTGTTGATGTCATGTTGAATACTAAAGCAGCCCTAGGGTACCCTTATCAGTCACCAACCCTATTAGTAATTTCGACACCATTTCTAAGGTTAGAGTTCCCTACAGGAGTGGTGTGGTCAGGCTCGAGCCCTAATGCTTTCTCTCCGTGTGTCCAGGTGTGGAACTTCCAGAACGGACACAACCTACACAAGTGTGAGGCAGCCGCGGAGACGGAGGTCACCGGGATTCTCCCTGTCCGGGATCGGAAGGTCATCCTGGCCGTGGGCTGGAGCCGACTGCTGACCATCTACGACGACTCTGATCAGGACGTGAGTGTAACACAACACAGGGTCTGTCGTCTACGAGTGAAATGTTCCTGCTGCAATTTATAGCACTAATTCATTCAATACTACGTACAGGGTCTATGTGCAAGGATGAGAATCTTCTGTAGATCCGCAGATTTTGCACCTGTGGGAAGCTAGCTGTTTCAGTTGAAACCGCAATTATTTCCTTTTCTCATCCTTGTATGCGTCTCTGTATAATGTTCTCATGAATTTAGAACATATTATTTCTCTAATTATCCTTTATTAGTAATTAGTAGGTGACATTTATTTAAAATAAATCGTAATTCAAATCAATCATGAATACGGAAGCACTATGGCAGAGTGGGGGGGTGGGGGTGGGGTGGGTGGGGGGTGGCACGATAATAGATACTGGGCGATAATAGGTCCCTAACTAGTGTTTTTCATATGACTACATTCTATGTATACTTGTTAGTATAATACTATTCATAGGGATGTATTTTTATTATCCAATATTTTCGTTGTAGAATATGTACATCACTGCCAATCAAGACTGGAAAGGGGGACAACTCCATAAGGATGACATCCTCTCCATCGACTTCTGTCCTCCTAACTTTGTTGCCACGGCCGGGTTTGATGGTGAAATCATCGTGTGGGACTTGGAGACTGAGAAGATGTTCATTCGGTTACGGAAAGGACAACAAACAAATCTGTGAGCATGAAGTATTTACGTTAAATATTAATGTTTCTGCTCCCTTGATCATGAACTTTTCAAATATTGATTGTATTTGCCTTAAATGTCTTTGAGTTGAATGCATCTTACCGGTACTCATAATGAGACATATGTGTTTTTATGTTTTTGTTTTTAAATATATTTGTTATTATTTATATTTTACAGAAACCGCAAAATAGAAGATTTAACTGCTTCATCAAGGACTGGCCGACCAAATTCCAGACATAAAAGAAGGCACAAGGTTTCTGAAGGGTGGGTTATTTAACATTGATTTCTTGAATGAAAACAGTCAAAATTAATCCATACATTTTGCTTGTATAGCCGTTGCTAATTCACCTTCACATCTTCACACTGCCATCTGTTCTCATTCCAGGGAACCGGTGCCAGTAGACAAGATTCTGTTTCTGCGACATCGAGCGTCCATCAGATTCACAGAGAGCGCCATCCTTGTTTCCAGTGAGGGCGGAGTTCTCCGCATGTGGAACATCTACACTCAGAGGGCAGAGCTAGGTCAGACGTCATGTTGTAGCATTTGTCCAAGATTGTCTAGGAAATTGTGTAGATACTGTGAACAGAAAAATTGTACTATTAATTTTCAGAGTTTTGTTTGAAATTGGAGTTGCTTTCAAGGTTTATTTCACTTGTAACAGAGGATCCTTCCGCCGATCCTGTGATTCAAACCCAAGTTGCTGGATTGCGAGTTCAACACCCTACCGAATGAGCCAAGGGGCTATAACTCTGCTAGTCTCAACCAGAAGAGTTACCCCTTTGGCTCATTTGTTAGAGCATTGGACTCTCAATCCAGCAACTCAAGTTCAAATCAGCTCTTCGTGTTTAACTATGTGTTTGCATTACTAACCCTGCTGCATATGTATATGTAGGTTTGTATTAAATGTAAGTGGTGTTGCTTCAGGTTTTTTCACTGCAACGAACAGCATTGAGGACTCCATACTGGCACTGTGCACTACACCTAACAACAACGCTTTAGTAACCGGGGACACGCAGGGAAATATCAAAGTTTGGAATATCTCCAACTACTGCATCAAGCCAGACCCTAAACATGTAAGTACTGGCAAAATAACCTTATTCATGTTGTAGACGACTATAACGGTATCTGTTATAATTGCAACATTATGGTCATCTTCTCAAATACACTTCTAGACTATCAACCAATCAAATACCTGTTTTGACTAGCCCTGTAGGTCTGTGTTATAGTATACAGATTTATTTTCTTTCTAAGAATTTAGGGTAGAGCAGTATTTACAAGCCTACAAGTCGTGGGCACCATTCCATGGAGAGTTGCAATTTGTTACTACCATTCCATAGGGTTATGACTTTCATATTGCTATGATTAATTTGACTTTCAATATTCTGATGATTGTGTTCTGCTGTCACCATGATAACTAGTAAACTGATGCATATTATATTCTTTAATGATAACGGTAGTGATGGTAACAATTATCCAAAGAAATCTAATCATAAATGTACAGAAATACTTTTAGAGACTTGTTTATGATCGTAAGCTATGCACATATGATTCACATCTGTTGGTATGTCACCATGGTTACCTGTACATTTCAGCGAATGAAGGTGGCGCCACCTCTGCTGTCTGAGTGGAAGGCCCACGAGTCCACGGTGGTCAGTGTAGAGTTCCTGGAGTACGAGGACCGGTCATTTGTGCTGACCGCATCCACGGACAAGACGGCCAGACTCTGGACATTGGACGGACAATACGTCGGAACCTTCGGACAGGTGCGGCCGCCATGGTTTTATTCATAGCTGATAGGTTTATTCCACAGTTTATTCCAATACTTTCTGTGGTGATCGTGATAGGATGTGACACGCGGGGCTAGAATCAGTCAGAGATGCAGGGCTAGAATCAGTCAGAGATGCGGGGCTAGAATCAGTCAGAGATGCAGGGCTAGAATCAGTCAGAGATGCGGGGCTAGAATCAGTCAGAGATGCGGGGCTAGAATCAGTCAGAGATGCAGGGCTAGAATCAGTCAGAGATGCAGGGCTAGAATCAGTCAGAGATGCGGGGCTAGAATCAGTCAGAGATGCAGGGCT
>JAVCKZ010099724.1:0-11044 GCA_034780755.1 Lepetodrilus elevatus | reverse complement strand
GAGATTACGAAACTTTCTGAGCACAAAAACGTACTCAGACTATGACGTCACATGACGTTTTATGAACACAATTCAGAAAAGTTTAGTAATCTCGGGCCCAGGGCTATCCCTTTGGCTCATTGGGACTCACAATCAAGCAACTTGGGTTGGAATCTCAGGGTCGGCAGTGGTCCTGTTTCAATAATGGCACTATCCATTGAAATTCTGCTGGTATGATGTCTGCACAGTACTGTTTTCATTTTGTGTGTTAAAATCTTGTGTGTCTCGGCAAATGATAGCACTTTCTATTGAAATTCTGCTTAGATGATGTGAGCTGTTAATGTTGTTTCTATTGGCAGGAGAGTGAGATGAATATTTCTATGTTGTGTGTTTCAGGCTCAAGCTAGTCTCGGCAACCTCAGAGTGGAAGCCAACAGGATCAAGTCTGGTCTGGAGAAGAAGATAGCTCTACATGGCGCTGCTCTGAAGAAGGCCAAGACCATAGAGAAACACATCATGGTTAGGAATTGTGTCTTTTCAATATATAATGGAAATTATTAATAATTATTTTTTAATAATACAAATTATTAATGACATGTTATGTCTGTGCAATATGGATGTTTTATCAATAATTGTTCCACATCTTGGCCAATATAATAGAAATGGCCAGAATTAGTGTTGTTAATTTTCATGGGAATTCTACATCTGTCAATAAATGATCTGAGCAGTTCTCACATGTGGGTGAAGGATTCCCAGTGTGACATAAAACAAAAACAATAACTCACTAGCTCATGCGAGACATGTGCTACTTACAGTTCATTGGAATGGAGACATGACAACTCACGGTCCACTCTAACCCTCTCGTTCCTTCCTCAGGGCATAGAGAAGAAGATCCAGCGCGCCAGCAACTTGATGGAGAACATGTCCATGCAGCACTTCCTGTGGAGGTCGGAGCTGAAGAAGGCTAAGCGACACGTGAGGTCCGCGCCGGGTGACGCCCTCATCACTGCGGCATGCGTCTGCTACCATGGACCGCTGGACGACAAGTACCGCGCGGAACTGATGGACGACTGGCTGAGCCGGTGCCGCCAGGGATCCTTCGACGCCACGTCCTTCCACGACCGTGACCCGTACTCCGTGACCGCGCACCTGGAGTTCCTCCTGCAGACCCGGCAGAACCTGCCCCACGTCAGCAGCATCGGAGACCTCTCCGACACCGAGAGTGTGGGCAGCGACGTCCCCAACTCCTTTGCTGCCGCGCCGCAGGTCCGCACCTTCAAGTACATGCCGGCCGTCTACGACAGCAGCAAGTACTATAAGTCCGAGCTGAAAAAGCAGGACACCATGGAGTCCGTGGTCCCCAACATTGAGTTTGACGAGTCTGACGATGAGGAGGACCAGAGTCCCGTCCTCACCAGGTCCACGTACACGTTGCAGGACATCCTGAGCGACTTCGACGAGCTCAGCGGCTGGAGGATGGCCAACCTGCCCACCGACCTGCACAGCATCCAGAACGCTCTGCTGATGCGGGTCAGCTGCTACAAGCGCAAGCACTGCTGGCCTCTGCTGGTGGACCCCGACAACCAGGCTGAGATGTGGGTCAAGGCCTTGCAGAGGACAAGGTCGCTGTTTGGAGAGGTACAGGCTCTGGAAGGAGACGACTTCATGGACGGTGAGCTTGTTTTCATATCATATATATATGATTACATGTATTTAATTTCCTATACATGAAGAAATTTATAAAATAATATTATTGAAAGACATCTGGGGTGCGTTTCACGAAAGGGGTGTATATTTACGACGGACGTAAATTACGCGGATTTGCTTGTATTACATCATTTACGTTGATTGTATTACATCATTTACGTCCGGCGTAAATATACACCCCTTTCGTGAAACGCACCCCTGAAGATTATTAATGTTGATAAGTATGATATATTTAAAAAAAAATTCTAATGTATTTGCATGAGGAGGTTTGGATTACATGATAATGTTTTTGTGCAGACATGCCGATAGAAGCTATGTTCGAGTCTGTCGAGAACTCTGCCGACTCCAGTGCACAGATGGAGCCACCGCCCAGCAGGGGAACGGCCTTGACCTTCTCTGATGTCACCGAGTTCACGGCTGCCGACACATCCACTGGCTACACCTCTAGAACACTGAACAGGTGGGTTTCTAGAACATTGAACAGTTGGGTTTCTAGAACACTGAACAGGTGGGTTTCTAGAACATTGAACAGGTGGATTTCTAGAACACTGAACAGGTGGGTTTCTAGAACACTGAACAGGTGGGTTTCTAGAACACTGAACAGGAACAGGTGGGTTTCTAGAACACTGAACAGGTGGCTTTCATTCAAATAGCATGTACCTGTGTACCTGTGTATGCGATTAACACATCCATCGTGGATATATAAAAGATGTATATTCAAATGTTCTGCCTTTCCAGTGCCGAGTGGCAGTCTCGAGGAAGCGGCAGTAGTGACGAGCTGAGACCTGTGACGTCCATCACCAACAGCTGGGAAACCATCAGTCTACAGGCCGACAACTCCATAGAGCATCCCGAGCACAACCTGTGGATCATCGAGGCCGACGACCCCCACCTCAACAGCAGGCTCATCAACGCCATCGTGCACGGTCAGTGTTGTCACCTAGAGTCCCTGTAGTCAATTTGTTATATAGAAGGTCCAAAAGTTTGTATGCGTCAATGCCATTTTATCTAACCTAGAGTCGGACAGTAATCAGCTTGCATGAGTGCCATCAGGTGATATTATTATTATTATTATGATTATTATTACATTGCTCCCTCGATATAACGCTGAAGTTGGGGTCCATCTAATGCCACCAGCGTTATAATACCTGCGTTATATCAACAATTGGAGAAAGAAAAATAAAAAAATAAAAAAATAAAAAATAAATGTTTACCCCGCGTTGTATCCGAATCCACGGTGCATCGAAGGGCGCTATATCGAGGGAGCACTGTATTATTAATCTACTTGTGTATTCAGGCGTGACGGTGCTGGTCACTCACCTGGAGCGGAAGCCGCTGGACCCCCTGTTCCGCGGTCTGCTGCTGAAACACCTGTACGTGGACAAGGATGGCAATAAGGTGGTGCGAGTGGGCGACATGATCTTCAACTACCACCCGGACTTCTGCCTGTACCTCAGCACCACCGTCCCACTCTTCCTCAAAGGCAAGTCTTTAACCCTCTCAATGCTGAAGGCAGCCGGAGATGCCCTAACGAGCAGTGCCTGCGTCTGATGTAACTTTTTGGCATGGTTTTTCATGCTTGTTTTATTGTCCTGTCTAATTAGTAATTGTGTATTGCACGTATAATTAGTAATGGTAAACAATAAACTAAAAAAAAAGTAATACATTAAATTAAATTAAATTTAAAAAATAAGAAAGTATTGGTATTGTGATATAACATTGTAGTCATTGCAATATGGGTGAAATATTTCCACTGTGATGTAAAGCATTAATTGATTTCTTAACCTGGACTCTGATCGAAGTGTCACTTCTCTTCAGGCGACGGCCTGCACAGCTTCCCCATACACCGACTGTGCTGCATCAACATGGCGGTCAGCGACGAGGCCATCATCAACCGCCTGCTGTTTGAGACGATGAACATCGAGAGGAAGGAGTTTGAAGGACAGAAGCGATCCAACGAGAACGACATCATCATGCACAGACAGCAGCTGGCCAAAGAACACGTGAGTAAAAACGTCACGTCTAGTGTAACAATGGATGTGGCTGATTTCCTCCTGCCCTAAACTGACAAGCCGTGATATTAGTGAAAGAAAGCGACTCTAAACATGTTTGAAATCAGTTGCTGAAAGTCACTGATCTGTGGCTGAAAAAGTCCAATACTCTGACTTGTGGCTGAAAGTCCAATAATCTGGTCTGTTGCTGAAAGTCCAATGCTCTGATCCATAACTAAACTGTTTAAACGTCAAATAATCTGATCTATGGCTTAAATGTCTAATCTGTGTGGCATATTCATAGCCATGCTATTGGAATCGTTAGGAACTGTTCATCGGCTAAGAAGTTCATAATAAGAACATTTTGAGAATAGGCCCCCTGATCTGTTGCTGAAAGTCCAATGCTCTGATCCATGGCTGAATGTCCAACTCTCTCGTCCACGTTCCCAGGAGGCCATCAGGGAGAAGACACTGAACCTGGACGGGCCTCTGCTGGAGGACCGCACCATGCTGGACTCTCTCCTGGCCTGCCAGACCAACGTGGAGAAGAACCGCGTCATCCTGGAGGAGACGCGCTACATGGGCGACCACCTGGAGGGCAAGTTCACCGAGTACATCCCCATGATGCGCCAGACCACCATGATCTACAACATGCTGCGGAGGATGAGCGTGCTGCACTCCTGCTACTACCTGCCCTTCTACAAGCTGGTGGAGGTCTTCTCCGTCGTCATCCGGAGCCGGGACCGCGGCAAGGGCAGCCACGGTGAGTTCACCGGATCGTGGTGTCAGCGATGGAATCCTTTGATCGCTCTCCCCGTTTCCATCTTTTGGCATGAAGTGCATTGACACCCTTCTTTGGTAGATTATCTCAGTAAATGCTTTATGGAATGACTAAAAAACTAAAAAAAATCAATATCTTATGTTATATGACCTAACCACATTTTAGAAAGTAAGACTTTTGTACCATTAACTTAATATTTTTTTATTTATATAGCTATCATTAAGTATTTTGAAAGACAAAAGACGAAATGTCTCAATTTGCAGATGTAGATGCTCTTCTTCACACACCTGCACAGGAAGTGGTATCAAATATCAAAAGGGTTAAACACACCCTGGTCCATTTATGAATATGGGTACCACATTTATCTCGTACCTTACTACTGTCTCACCTTACTACTGTCTCCTCTTGCAGGTGATCCCAAGGTGCGGGCCCAGGAGTTGTCCAACGCGACGATGTCGGAGCTGTTCCGCCACGTGTCCATGATGATGTTCGAGCAGCACTACAACCTGCTGTGTCTGCTCGTCTCCCTGGAGCGCATCCTGCGGTCGCGCAACGCCTCCAGCAAGGAGATCAGCCTGTTCATCAACGGCTTCGAGAAGTTTGGCGTGGATGAGCAGACTCTGGCCGCCCAGAAACCTGCCTGGATCTCCGACAAGGTCAGTGAAGCCTAGCTGAGTGATTATGAAACTTTTTCAGTACGATTTCGTGCTCAAGCTCTGGCGATTTCATACTCAACTCAGAATTTTGTTCATCAAATGTCATGTGACGTCATAGTCTGAGTACGTTTTTGTGCTTAGGCTATGACGTCACAAGACGTTTGATGAACAAAATTCTGAGTTGAGTATAAAATTGTACTCAGAAAAGTTTTGTAAAGGGACTAATACTCATTTACTTGGGAGTTTTAGCACATTACAACTTCTTGTATTTGTTAATTCCATTCATCTTATATTTGGAATTATGTTTATAGATATTATATGTTTACGCTGTGACGTAAAACAATAATGAACTCACTCTCATATTTGTAAATTCTGTTGATCTAGAGCTGGGTTGACTGCAACGTCCTGGAGTCGCTACAACACCCGTTCCACGGTCTGTGCCTCTCTCTCATTGACAACCCCATAGAGTGGGAGGAGTACTTCTCGGTGAGTCAACAACTGTGTGTTAGCCCTCATTGACAACCCCATAGAGTGGGAGGAGTACTTCTCGGTGAGTCAGCAACTGTGTGTTAGCCCTCATTGACAACCCCATAGAGTGGGAGGAGTACTTCTCGGTGAGTCACCAACTGTGTGTTAGCCCTCATCCACCATCTGCCAAATTATTTACTGACAGTTATGTAGTGTTTACATGGTATGCAAACATTTATGGGATGTGTTTAATGTTTTGTGTGAGATATGACAATGTTTTATGTTAGATACGACTATGTTTACTGTTAAATATGTCAATGTTTAGTGTTAGGTTTGATAGTGTTTAGTGTTAGGTATGACAATGTTACGGTTCTACTTGCAGCACTCTATATCCCTGGTGAACCCTGTGCCTGGCAACACTCTTCAAGAACTGTCACTCTTCCAGAAGTGTCTCCTGTGGAAGTTCTGTGCACCTCAAAGGGTAACTAAGCATCTCGTCTCTAGTTTGAACCCAGTATTATTGCAGATTATTATGCTTCGCTTGCAAATATTTCATGAAAGTATTCCTGCTGTAAACTGAATCGGTGAAATAATCTTGACAGCTGATCTATTATAAACCCTAGCACACGTACACACACATTAATGTATGAATCACAATTAAGGCCTTCCAGCAACATTGTCATAAATTGTGGCATATTTTCGACTGGCCAGATGTCGGAGTTGTCGCGGGCCATCTACACGTACGAGCTGGGCAACGTGGTCTCCGCCGTGGACAACTACAACATCCGCGACGTGTACAACAAGACCAACCAGTTCACCCCCACAGTGTTCCTGCTGCCCAACACTCCCCGCAGTCCCGAGTGGGACGGAACCGGAGGTGAGTGGGAGGCACCTGTTAACCCTCTTCCTGCTGGAGCATCTGCGGTTGCCTCCAGCATGGAGGGAGTCAAAGGCGTGCAATCATGGTTTGTTGGCATAGTTTCAAGGGCAAATATATTTTCCCTGAAACTGTGTACATTTGATTTGTCTACAAAAGTATATCGGGTAGAAAGCTAAATTTTCCTCAGGTCCCTATAATTTTCTATATTTTCATATTTTCTTTCATAGTTTTGTATTTTTTATTGTGAGACCTGGTGATTCTACTACCCATTGTGGTCTTATTTCTGACCCAACGTAGTCAGCCATCACACTATATGTTG
This sequence comes from Lepetodrilus elevatus, assembly GCA_034780755.1. Lineage (NCBI taxonomy): Eukaryota > Metazoa > Mollusca > Gastropoda > Lepetellida > Lepetodrilidae > Lepetodrilus > Lepetodrilus elevatus. The sequence continues at coordinate 4,263 of JAVCKZ010099724.1, read as the reverse complement.
ATGTCAGCAAGCACACAGTGCAGCTGTTGAGTGCCTATGCTTGCCCTACCACAGGCTATCCATACGTGAGTCCGTCCCACGAGGTCAAGAGGCTGGCGCGGGAGATCGGGATGGACGGCAAGGTGCGGGTGATGAACTTCGGCGTGGACTCGCAGATCGCCGAGGTCAAGCACGCCATTGAGGACTGCATGCAGTCCGGCTACTGGCTCCTACTGCAGAACTACCATCTCGCCGGCAACCCTGACCAGCAGTTCTACACTCTCCTCAAAGTGAGTCTCATTAGGGCGTGGAGAGCTTCAGGGACAGCTTTATGCTAGGGAAAGAAACAGGTTTATGCTAGGGAAAGAAACAGGTTTATGCTAGGGAAAGAAACAGGTTTATGCTAGGGAAAGAAAAAGGTTTATGCTAGGGAAAGAAACAGCCTTTTTAACAGGTTTATGCTAGGGAAAGAAACAGGTTTATGCTAGGGAAAGAAACAGGTTTATGCTAGGGAAAGAAACAGTTTATATCAGGGAAAGGACAAGGTTTATTAGGAAAGGAATGTGTTTAATGCAGGGAAATGGGTTTATAGCAGGGGAATGGGTTTTTATCAGTGAAAGTGGTTTATATCGGGGTAGGGGGGAGGGGAGGGAGGGTTACTCCAGGAAGAGGGGTTTACACCAGGGAAAACGAACAGATTTATAACCAGGGTAATGAGTTTATATCAGTAAAAGCAGTTTATACTAGGGAAAGGGTATTCTCCAGGGAAACGTTATTTTTTTACCATGGGAAATAATGGGTTTAGTTCTAAGGAAAGGGGTTTAAACCATGGCAAGGAATCATTCTTGTGGCTAACACATTGTTAGCGGGAACAGATTAAAGTGAGCAGCATAACAATACCTTCCAGTGTATATCCTTTCTATTTGAATACTTTGCTTCCGTTCCACTCAGGACATCGTCTACAGCCAGTGGATTGCTGAGGACCGGGAGCAGCAGGAGAACACGTTCGTCAGCGAGGAAGGGCAGAGTCTGGTGGCCAAGTCGGGTCCATCCACTCACGTCCACGACCAGAAGATCCACCCCAACTTCAGACTGTGGATGACCACTCGAGCTGATGGCCGGAGGATCATTCCAGGTGAGACATAGGTGATCATTGGTGATCATTGATGCAAGCTTCTCTTTAGTGAGACACCAGTGATCATTGATGCAAGTGTGGCTGGGTGCGATATGAGATGCTCCTACTGGTTTTGGCCAGTGGGGTTTCTTCTTTGGCTCAGTTGGTAAAGTGTCGGCCTCGCAATCCACCAACTCGGGTTCGAATCTCAGGAGCAACACGGTCCCTGGTTACACAAGATTCTCTTTATGCTCTTAACATATATGGCTTTCTGAATCTTTCCCTATGATTTTGCAGTCAATATTTTATTCTTGAAGATATCTAAAACAGTATCTATATGCTAGTAAATGAGAATCTTCTGCAGATAGACAGTGGTGGAAAAGTGTTCGGTGAATTATCTGGATTTGAAATTAAAGATCAATGTATTTTGGTGACCACCAGGAGTGCTGATCCAGCACGGTCTGCGAGTGACGTGTGAGGCCACCGCCAACTTCAAGAGCTGTCTGCAGAAGTCCTACAGATCCACGTCCTTCCTCCTGCAACACTGGCACCGCCCTGAAGACGACGTAAGTAGCCGTCTTCATCTGCCTCTACTGTGTCATAGCAGGAGTTATGTTTCAATCATGACTAACTCAGGTTAGCGCAAACATAAATACATGTGGATTCGTGCAAGATGTTTTGCAAAATTTGATCTTCATTGGATAATTTTTCTAATTTGCTGCTCAAACTTATTCTACAAGCTTTCGTGTAAGTTCTCTGAATTCCTCTCCATGATGAGTGAGTGAGTGAATATGGAGTTTAATGTCGCTGCGGGAATCTTTCACCCATTTGCGTCTATTCTCAAAACGTTGTTACGAACTTCTTAGCCCAAGAACAGTTCGTATACTATCATAATTGTTAAGAATTGTTCTTAGGCCAAGAAGTTCATAAGAACGTTTGGGGAATAGGCCGGCGAACTGTAATTCTCATCCGATTCCCTTCCCCACCAGGCGGAGGAGAGGTACTGCCGCACCATGCCGCTGGCGCTCATCCACTCGCTGCTGCTCCAGCACAGCTACTACGGCAGCCACGGCTTCACCGCCCACTACAGCTGGAGTCTCACGGACCTGGCCATGGCGCTGGAGGTCTTCAAGAAGCTGGTCAGCCGCACCGGCAACGCCATCCACGCCAGCCAGGTCATCGGCCGCGTCTACTCCGACCACTGCACCGACGAGGGCGACGCCAGCATCGTGCAGGAGATCGTGTCGTGTCTGGCCCGCTACGCTGCCAGTGGGAAGGAGGTGAGTGGTGTCCCTTCCACTTGTCATATATTATTAATTTGTAGTCACATGAATGAGAAAACACAAATTTTAAATTAAAACAATGATTAAAATAAAAAATAAAAATAAAAATAAAAATAAAAATTATTAAAATAAAAATATGGCTTCATCACTAGGACTTCAAAACAATAATTAAAATTTAAAATTAAAATTAAAATTAAAATAATAAAATTAAAATTTTAAATTAAAACAATAATTAAAATTAAAATCTGACTTGATCACACACAGGCTGTAGAGGAGTCGTCTAAAGGCAAGGGCGTGGTGATACTTCTCCACAAGCTGCTGTGTACAGATGGCGCTCCCAGTCTCAAGAAGGCCCTCGACACCATCGAAGACATGTCTGCACGCACGTTTTGTCTTGGTGAGGCGGCAGACAAACATCTAATTGCAGACAAGAGCAGGTAAAACATTTTGTCATAATATGGCTTGCTTTTTGTTTGATTGTTCTTAGTTACATTTTTTTTTGGCCATGATTCACTACATCATACGATTCATAGTAAATGGATGAATTAGGTTTGCTGTGACGTTAAATTCAAAATCACTAACACACTCAATATTATTATTATTAACCTGGTTTGTGGTTCCTCCAGGATCATCGCCAAGGACATGGTGCAGGTGACCGGTGCCCCCGAGATCCTCCTCCAGACCCTCCAGCCGCCCAACTTCTGCACGGCGTACACGGAGAACCTCATCCCACAGCTGCTGGCCCTGGTGAAGCAGTACCCCGTCCTTCCCGACACCAGCCGCGACCAGATCTACCCCATGGACGTCTTCCTGCACTACGAGATCGCCGGCTTCCGGGTGCTGGTGGCGAAGGTCCAGTCCGACCTCAACCTGCTGCTGAAGAAGGCCAAGGGCGAGGTGTCGCTGACCCAGGGGATGACCCGGATGTTCGACAACGTCTGCGAGGACAGGGTGCCGACCTCGTGGCTCGGGAAGACATTCCCGTCGTGCTGCAGTCTCAAGAAGTGGCTGAGGGAGCTGCCCGTGAGGATGCGGGGCGTGATGGCGTACATGAAGCAGGCCCCGCCCACCTACAATCTGTCTCACTTCCTGCGCCCCGACAGGTTTCTGGACGCGGTCGTACAGACGCATGTTGGGAAGCAGTTCAAGGACATCAACAAGTTCGAGCTGACGGTCCAGGTAAGTCCGACTTTATTTTTAACCGTTTTTAAGCTGACGGTTGCTAGAGATGCCTCATAGTACAACTGCACTAGGGCACACGGTCCATGGTGGCACATGGTCCCATGCATTGCACAGCTGACTGTTCAGGTTAAAGTGAAGCACGCTCAAGCTTTGCTTGTTCATAGATGTTTGACTGAGAACCTGATCTTATCTATGATTTGTTCCTGTCCCACACTGAATCACAGGCTGAAAATCTTGTGGTGTCACTATAAAAACAAATAGAATGGAATCTAATATGGATTCTGTGTGCCTGATTCCGCATATTGAAACAAAGTTTATTTGTTTAAAAATAAATTAATTTGTTCACCCATCAAAGAATGAGAATCCGCTAAAATGACATGGGCATGTGCATAATAACCTTCTAGTGCTTTGAATGGCAGCTTGAGTTGTATACTCTGGGAGTTGAGAAGAAAAATGAGAGCACACACACTAATGTAGCACATGAACACGCTTTCACACATGGATTTGATGCAGTATAAATGTGCACATTATTATTATTATTTTAGAAATATTTGACTAAAATTGGTGATAGTTTTCAGTTTTATGCTTGTGATCAGAAAACTTAAATGCACATACATTTCGAATCTTCGTATAGCGGCTGCAAGTGGGTCATCGAATTTCGAAGAGTATCATTTAAAACTAGGAATTCCGGTGATAAGCTAACAG
>JAVCKZ010099713.1:0-11044 GCA_034780755.1 Lepetodrilus elevatus | reverse complement strand
ACACACACACACACACACACACACACACACACACACACACACACACACACACACACACACACACACACATAAAACATACGATATAGTATTGAAATACGCCTCGTCATGTGTAAACCTTTAACAATGTCACAGTATCCACATCAATTATCATTAAATATTGAAGTTGAAATTAGAAGCCAAAGCAATGCCACTGTTTGTCATTTAACCATTTAGATGAGAACTAGAGTTAATTTTTACCGCAAAGACCACATGCAATATTCGGCGGAAAGTGTTTTTATTATTACTACTACTGTATATTCAATTGATGTAACATCGATAACAATACATCGTACGGATTCTTATTTCTTCTCTACCATACCGAGATTGTTTTGAAAGCATACACAGTGTTTTTATCGAACCTTTCAAACGTATTTATTATTGATATTGATTACATTTCAAAGTGAAGCATGGGGAATACCATGCATACGGAGTTAATGTTTATAGGCGTAGTCGCGATTCATTTCACACTATACAAAACCAGGAGGATTTAATTGGAAAACAGTAACTACAATGTAAACACGAACAAGGAGGTGCATTTTAGATAATTCATTTTCCTAGTATTGAAAGTACCTATTCTATAGATTTCTATCCTCGTGAAATTTTATTTTCACTCAGGACATCGAGTTGATATGAAAAACGACAACATTGTGTAATTTTCCTCTATAAACATCATCATGTAGTGCTTATTGAAATCTGCATTCGAATATATTGTTGATGGTATCTATGACAACCATAAATGGCGGCATTGGCTTGCAGCGTTTCGATCGATTGTAGTCAACTGGCTTACCCCGGGACGTTTGCAGAAAACCAGATAAAGCTTATGTGGACGTTTTCTATTGTGTTTTCGATGCTAAGAGGATTATTCCTTAAATCCCGTTGGAGTTGTTTTATGCCGTGGAAGCAACCTTAAAAAACCCACGTTGCAGTGGGCATATTGGCGGCTAGATCGATATGTATTTTGTGGACAACCATCTGAATTTGAGAGGAACTGAAAGTCCGATGGTAGGTAAGATGGCGGATGACGAATGCCGCCATTACTGTCTATGATACAGTACCCCCTGACAGACACACGCTTCACCTTGGTCCCAGCAGAACGTGTGCAGGAGTCAGTGGAACTTTGGCCGTTGACAGGAACTATATCATTCTCTCCTAATGTCCATGCGTCTTGTTCCTGAAATGAAGTCAAGCTAGACATATAGAAGTATTCAAGTCGTTCTTTACAAAATGTCGACATTCAGTGTTTTTTGTTTGTTTGATAAAAATACATGGATGAGTCATATCTATATTTTGAACTTAGTTCATGTAGATGTTACATACGCTTTTATAATGGTATTTAATAGGTTCTTCAGGTTCCTTGTATGAATGTATAATCTGATGAAGTCAAAGACCATGTAACCCTTTTTAATCTTCTCCATGATGTGTTAGGTACAGGTACTGTCCTTTAGGCATTCTTAGTTGCCTACAGCATGGAGAGAGTTAACCAAGATGAATTCCATGTATGGCTTTCAATGTCATTATCCTCACTTGAGATTGCCATTATATTAATATTTAGACGTTGCCGAACAATTCTGTAGCATTTCAATACATTATGATTATTTCCTGAAACAATAATATATACATGCACTTGAACATACGTGCAATTGCATATATTGCAATAACATTGTTTCACTATAAGGGAAGCGTATCCCATTTAGTTACATATCATGTTTATCACATACAATAACGCAGTGCAGTGCATGGCATCACGACGACTCAAAACTGGAACCAACCAATGCCATTTAGAGTACTATTGCAAAATAAAGTGCTGGGCGATATAGGTGCTCGAGAACAGTAATTACTAATTATATTAATGATTTAAGTTTCACAAATTACACTGGCACGCTGGTGCATTTAGAAAACGTACTTTAAGCATCATAGAAAAAAGTATAAAAGAAAATCGAAAATTAATATTAATATAAATATTAATTTAGTAGATACCGATCTAAGATACAATCATGCTGATGGATTAAGAAAACACACGTAATTGCAAACATCGAAAACAACAATTCTTTTGAATATGATTTTTAGTCGATATCGGTCTAAAAATACCTAAGATCAACATATCTGGTTATCGTGATAACGTGATCAAAACACGGAAGCAACATCGACATGAAATTATTATTATAATAATCCCAATACAAGCACTAAAGTATACTAGCTTTATAGTGATATGACAAACATCACAATCTATAAAATAGCATGTTCAACAACAGTGCAATTCCATCCCACTTGTGTGATCACACGTTTTTAGAGAAAATAGAATCTCTTTTCATAAGAACACAATTGTATATATGCTACAGTTAATCTGTATAATCAGGTAATGTGTATAATACCTGATTTTATTTAATTGAATTTCAGTTCACCAATTTTTAAAAAGCCTGAAATTACAAAATTATTCCCTTTAATTGCCAGATAGAATGTTATGAGTTTTATGAAAGAAAATGAAGATTTGTTATATGTATTCACACAAAATTGCATGCGTTTATATTATTAATAATACAAAATTGTATGAATGCGTATACAAATTTACATATTATCTTCATTTTACTCATGCCAATTAAAGGGAATCATTTTGTAATTTCAGGCTTTAAAAAAAATTGACTTAGTGAACTGAAATTCAATGAAAAAATCAAGTATTAAACACATTACCTGATTATGAAGATTAACTGTAACATAATAATTATGTTGTATATATATATCAACGCAATGCATTTTCTCTTTTCAGGTATTGCCTACATAATAACGACCAGCCATGGCGCTCTTGCCATATCTTCAACGTTTCAAACTTTATGGATAACTGAATAACAGTGTACTACAGTGAACCAGCTCATATCAAGTTCGAATTTCTGAAAGTAGTGTGCTAGTACCAATACTTATCATACCAGAAGGTAACTGTACAGGTTTTCTGTGATATTGTTAGACATGGGTTGTTGTGGATCAAAGGATGATGAACCAGGGAAGTATCTGATGCAGACATTGATAGAGCATGAGGCGGGCATTAACTGTATGGCTCTCAGCGAGGACGGATCGGTCCTTGCCACCGGAAGTGAGGACAAAACCGCCCGGCTGTGGAGTACCCGAACAGAATTCTGCGAGTGCATCGGCATACTTCGCGGGCACACGGACTACATCAACTGCATCCTCATAGAGGACTGCTACGTCCTCACCGGAAGTGCGGATAGATCGATTCGGAAGTGGGATGTCGGGACCTGTGAGTGTATTCTGGTGATGCGCGGTCACTGTTCCTTGATATATCGCATGATCTGCACGGGAGACTTCATCTTCACCAGCTCCTACGACAGAACGGCGAGGTGTTGGGATTTCGATACCGGGGAAAATGTGAGGGTGTTTCGGGGCCACAAAAGAGGGGTGTATCCCCTGATATTCATTCCCGCCGACGAAGACGATATGGAGGACGAGGAAGAGATAGACGGAGGAAGAGACATTCTGATAACAGGGTCGGCTGACTTCACCGCACGGTCGTGGAATTTCGAAACCGGATGTCATATGAAGGTGTTCAAGGGGCACCGCGGAGCAGTAACGTGCATGAGCGTGGACCCGACAGGAAGAGTGTTGTTCACCGGAAGTACAGATTTCACAGTACGCAGTTGGAACCTCTTCAAAGGGACCCCGCTTAAAACGTTCCAGGGCCACCAAGGTGCTGTCATTTGCATGCAGGTATGTGCTCGGTTTTAAATGAAATATCAGTATTCTGAAAATCTAAGAAGTTCGTAAGTCCTAAGAATTTGCCTAACTGGGTTTCTGCTTGTGTTAATTTGTGAAGTTTCGAGAATATGGGCCCAGTAATTTAGTGTATTTAATCATTAATTAATTAGTTCATATTGTATACAAGAACCCATATACGATAATTAACAGTGTTTTATTTTAACCCCGCTTCAGTGCAGTTTTGGTTTAAATATATTTTCCAGCATAATTTGGGTTAACAAACGGTGATACACGTATGTAATCATTGACAATTATACTTGTGTTATTCAATGTTTGCTGTAAACGTCATAAGTGTTTGTGAAGAATTATACACTTTGTATCGATTCCAAACAGGTAAATGTGTCTGTGTAACTTCAAAATTAATATAAATTTTAGATCTCCAGAGCTTGTATTCATAAAAGGGCTTAAGTCAGTTTTTGATGACAAAATATATAGCAACAACTGACTTAGCCCCTTTATGAATACCGGCCCAGTACAATTACTCACAATTTACGTCGTAAATGAATAGGCTGGTTAAAGAATTTTAATTAATTTACAAGCTATTGCGCCCATAGTTTCAATTTGTTTGGATTCCTTTGTGAAATGTTTAACATTACATACTACTTTCTAATTCTAATTAAATTAGAAGCGATTATGCTTCTAGTGTAAATTTTGTTTGGTTTACTTTATGCATTGCTGGATATTATGTATTACCATCTAATATATTCTAATTAATTTATAAGCGAGTGCGCTTATGATGTCCATTTGTTTGGTGTACATTATAGATTGTTGGATATTTCGTATTACTATACATTAGTGGACATCCTCTCTCTAATGTTAAAAGTCAACCATGGTCTTCAGCCACATCGGGCTGGAAATACAAACCGGGTATCACTTAACAGAATTCCAATCGATGACAATGACACTGCACTAGGGATTAACTTAACCCATGATCAACACAAAACTGCTGATACACAACTTCCGACGAGTGGGTTCTGTTACAATATTGACTCAAGGACCACGAAGAAAATTATTTGGCATTTAACAAGGCCACGGTTCTGCGGTTATGTACCAAACTAAAGATATTGGATTTAATCGGATGAATGACGTTTAACATGTATGCTGTACTTACAATATGGATTACCGGTATTGTGCTTACAATATTGTTTACACATATAATTCCAAAACACAGTACACATATGTATCATAAACGTTTTAACAAACTCAACAATCTTTAAGAATAATTACCCTGAAAATTCCTAATCATCTGCAATGGTAAAGAGGTATTGATCTATCGATCTATCTAGTCCACATTAATTACTGATGTCTCAAAGTTGACATTTACCGTAATATGAACCCGCTTACCATATAATTATTTTAATACTAAATCCAGTCTTGGTTATTGCCAGCTCTTAAGTAAAATCAATACTAGGAACGTTTCCTGATGCCCACAGCCTAAAGATTAAATCTTCAGCAAAACAGAATAGTTGTTGCCTCGGTCAACCGGACCCGGACTTGCGGTCTATTCACCTGACCCGGACGCAATTCCTAGCAATCTCATTGGCTCACGTGCAACCGGACCCGGACTTCCGGTCTATTCACCTGACCCGGACCAAATTCCTAGCAATCTGATTGGCTCACGTGGCCCAAAATATGAACAAAATATTTTTCTAACACTAACCACGTCAGCCAATCAGATTATTGGGTCCGTGTCTGAGTATTAGACAGAAAGTCCGGGTCCGATTCCATTTCCGTGGAATATAATCCACCACAGACTGTACTTCTGAAAAATGGTTCTAATGACATTTAGCAACGTTCATATCACGATCAAATCATGGTTATTATTATTTAAAAAAAAGTTAAATCAGATTGATAAATATACACACATTTATATACTATCTGAAATACGGATATGTTTCGATACTCTGCATAAAGTAGTTTTTTTGGAATTTCCTCTTGATATATACACCTGGGCCGGTATTCATAAAAGGGCGTAAGTCAGATTTTGCTATATATTGATCATCAAAAACTGACTTAAACCCTTTTATGAATACGGCCTCTGCACTATTTCTGCATATTGAGTCACTGCATACATTTAATCAATGCGCAACAGCATACAGTTAGCAATGACACAACAGCATACAGTTAGCAGTGACATATAAAACTAGTATTATGATACTCCCAAGAGAAATATATCGCTTTTGTCCTATGGAAATTGGAAAAATATTTATCAATGCATAGAAATATCAGTCCAATGTATGAAGACAAACACCATCTGAATTATTTACTGCTCTGTGTTAGAAGTAAGCTTATGCGTAGCAACTGAAGACCAAATATTGAAGTACGGCTCGGTGACACTATGATGAGACTGTGAGAAGACAATAGCCGTGCACGAGTCAACTTTGTCACGCAACAATGTTACATCAATACTTTATGTGTTATCTCGACACTCTGGTCAACCAGAACGAGTAAATACAATACTAGTAATATACATAATATGGTATGTTTTTATTTAACTGTTTTAGTTTGGAGATGAACAATTTATATTTAAATAATTCCATGACCTCTAATTGAAAAACGACTTTGTTACTTGAACTAACTATTCATTTGTTCTTACTTTGCTCGATGACAAGTTAACATTATGAGAGAAACAACTATAATGATTGTGTGAAAAGTGTGTTTATAAGGCTATTAATTGTTGCAAGACAAATAATCGACTCAGTAAGATCTTGGCCTTAACATATCTGTCTTTCCACAACAGGGCTCCTGAATATATCTGTGACTGTGAACTCTCTCATGATCACCATACCATTAGAACCATACCATTACAATCATACCAGAACCTTAAGAACAACCTCAAACCTGGCTCTCTGTGATCCTAAACTTAAATGTTACCTCAGTGTCACCTACCAGCAGAAACATGGAACTCCCTTCCTCTTTATAATTATTAACATGTTTCTTGTTCAGCTAAACAATTTATTTTCTTTGCCGTTTGTGTTGGTCTTTAGATAACGTCAGCTTCAACGTTTAGTCGACGAGGGGGAAACCGATGACATTGCATCACCTATTCATTCTACGTTTGTTCCTTTCCATTCAAGGTCGTCAACAAGATCATGTACACCGGAAGTTCCGACCACACCGGAAGGTCATGGGTCACGGAATTCGGCGACTGCACTCGAGTGTACCGCGGGCACAAGCATACCGTCAGTGTCATCAAAGTCTTCGATGGAATGGGTATGTATATGTATGATATAATAAAATGTGATGATGATGATGATGATGATGATGATGATGATGATAATGATAATGATGATGATTATTATGATTATTATTATTATTATTATTATTACTACTGTTAATAATAATTATTATTGTTGTAATAGTTACAACAACTTATACTAATAATGATAATGATGATGATGATGTTCATGATGATACTGAAGAAGAAGATGATGCTGCTGCTGATGACGGCGATGGTAATCATGATGGCGTCAAACTACTTCTACATTCACTTCAAGCATCATGACGGTGCTACCATTATAACTTTTTCATTTGTATATACTAACTACTCGTTGTTTCCAGTCTACACAGCTTGTGGTGACGCGGTATGTCGATGCTTTGACGCCAAGAGTGGCGCACAGAAACGGGAGTACACCTCCCACGAGAGCACCGTGACAGCTCTGCAGGTTATTGCTGAAACTGATAGAACTCTGCTGACTGTCTGGCTTGTAGTCATGCTTTGCTGTCCTCTGTCTCCTCCCTGTGAACATGCCCTGGTCGCATATACCCGTACCTCCAACTGTTCCGACCATTGGGAGCTGTCGCTATATGCTAGATCTCTTGTCGTATATGGTGTCGTTTCTCGAAGCTCTCATATCTACTACGATACCATAAGGACTCTCATAGCGATCTCTCTAGGGATCGTGCATTTACTTATGATACGACAGCTTCGAGAAATGATACCCTGAGCTATATGTACGACCTGCTTCTCTCTACACATGCTGACATTGCCGTCTCGGTAATTGATGTCATCGTGCTGTTCTATATAGAATGTTCTTTCCTGAGCTTCCGGTTGAAACCTCCGTGTTATTTGCTTGCTTCTGGACAGTAAAGCTTTCATGTACATGTGATGTGATGTGTGCTTTATTGGCCTGCATGGAAACAGGCAATCATAGTTTAAAGATGTGCTTACATTTCAAGTATAATGACGTTAGATTCTCTAGGAGCATAACTGAGAAAATATATTTCTCATACTCCGCCTGCATACTAAACACAAATATCACGCCTAACCATCGACCCAAAAACAACACTACATGAGAACATGAGAAGGAAATGCAATGTATCTAAAGCCTAGTATACGTGTACTAATATATATTAATACACACAATTGGAAAAATCAACATATTTGATAACAAGCAATCAATATGAACACTACTTTTAATGAGATAAAAACTCACTAACATTTTAAACATTTAATAGCTGTATGGATTGAAAGCAACATGCATACTAAATGATTGCTATTTCAAGCCTATGTATAATCTATTTCCCTGAAATAGCTCTGTAAATATTTCCGTTTTCCAAATACATGGTTGAGATGGTATCTGCCATATTTTGATTTTAATATTTGATCGTCTTCAAAGCTATATATCATCATACTAACATGTTTTAGTTATTTTCCTTGTCTGGCGACAACGTGTTATCTTCGTGTCGCAGAACTATTCCTGATGACGTGTGTTTGTATACGTGTCTGTCATAACGTATCTGTCGTAAAGTGTCTGTCCTAAAGTGTCTGTCCTTACGTGTCTGTCCTAACACGTTCATATTTCTGTAACCTGCTCCTATGATTCTTTTCTTCCTTCAAGTCTACACAGGTTCAGGGGACAGTCTAATTCTATGCTCTGACATGAAAAACGCAGCACTTAAGAGAACGTTTAATGGTCATGAAAACTCTATTAATGGTATTGAGGTTAGCTCCGAGTATCTGATACCATGTATTTTACATGATCTTCTTCTTCAACTTGTTTGACACTTGAACCGCACAGACACTTTTATAATACTTCTTAAAATCGTATTCAAATTACACTGAAGTTACATTCTCAACGAATGAACTTTCAAATGTCCCTTATGTATACACTCACGTTTATCATGTCATATTGATAACACATTTTCTGATTCTACATTTTTTCTATCAAGTCAACTTCATAGACACATAGGCACTCACCGCGTTTAGAATGGTAACATGAAATTGTTTTCTCTTCGTTCAGTGGCCAGAATCTTGATACGTTCAGTGGCCAGAATCGTGATACGTTCAGTGGCCAGAATCATGATACGTTCACTGGCCAGAATCATGATACGTTCAGTGGCCACCATCATGATACGTTCAGTGGCCAGAATCGTGATACGTTCAGTGGCCAGAATCGTGATACGTTCACTGGTCAGAATCATGATACGTTCACTGGCCAGAATCATGATACGTTCACTGGCCATGATACGTTCACTGGCCAGAATCATGATACGTTCAGTGGCCTAGAGTCGTGATACGTTCAGTGGCCAGAATAATAATACGGTCATTGCCCAGAATTATACAGATACCACTTTCTTTCTAACAAAATGCCTGTTAATTTTGACCTTTTGGTTCCATATTCTATTCTGTATTCTGTATGTCCCCTTTGACTGCAAGTAATGTAATCCTTCGCCGTTACTTTCACCTATCAACTGTTGTATTTATATAATGCATGACATGTTTAGTGCTACACGTAATATGTTGTGGTTACCACGTAAAGAATAAAGGCCTTGCATAGACTAGTGCATGGATATACACACCACTTTCACGGCGATACCATTGGTCCATGCTCACCAACAACACTTCTACTATATAGCATTTATAGTATTAATTTTAAACATTGAAATAAATATTATATATTCTTATAGTTCTGTGTCCACACAGAATAGGTAAAATACAAACAATTATAATGCATTAATTAATAAATTATTATTGTTATGAATTACGCATTCAATAAAAACGAACCTAGTAACAATGAAACAATTACTATTGCTACCAATAAGTACGAAACTAATAGCAGTAATAAAATATTGGATATCAAAAGATGGCCGAGTGCAAGCAATGTTTTAGGAAATGATCTGTAATAGATGTATACGTGTGTTTTTATTCAGGTTGTGGACCATCGACTATTCACGGCATCTTATGACGGCAGCCTCAAGGTGTGGGACGCGACTGGGATTAAAGAAGACACAATCTTCGGAGGAGACGACAGCAATAAGGACAAAGACCGGATGCGAGAAGTGGAGAAGTATGGAGGCTTCGACCAGCCACAAGTGGACAGTAACCAGAACGGGATTAACCAGGACCAGAAAATAATGATAGACTAAGAAAACCGGTTTCAGATACCGGTTTAAAATACCTTTTAAGATATCGGTTTCAAGTGCTTGAGAAAACTCGTTTTTACAGTATGGTTGTAATATTGGATTACATGTTGGTAAATTAGTTTTGGAACCTTGCACGATCATGAAAGCATCGTTGTTTCTCACGGCACCTACTGTGTGTAATTTGTCTGGTTTCTTGCATCGTGTGGTTTGAAGAAGGGAAATGTATTTTAGCTATGGTTTCTTTGAACAAATTGCATATTTAGCATGTCAACGAATATTGTGTCAGGGCATGTATTGCCTTTGTATACATATCAGCCTGCTAATGGAATTTGATGATACTCTGTTTTGGATATTAATATTTTATATTCTCCTGCTAATTAATAATACTTATATTTATTAGATACCCGGTGGGTTGAAGGCGTTTGTTGAGGTGTATACGTACATTAACTGACGTATGGCATAATGGGTAAATGTATATTTCCAAAATACCAATTCTTATGAGAATTCGTCTATGCGTTGATCAGAATGACCACAGACGACCAATATTTGGGCAGGATAAGTAACGTAGAGAGGGTAACCCAAGTAATGTACTTATCTAACAATATTTACGTATGTCTTAAGCTGCGATCACACCGGACCCGATAACGACATCGAGAAAAAAACCGAACCGATTTTCGTTTCGAGGTAACGGTTATTTTGCTCTTACCGTTTAGTGAATTCTTTCAACTTCAACTTGTTTATTCTCTTTCTCCACACATGGTGGTACAAGAGTAAAAATTATAAATTATACAAAACAATTTTGTCATCAAGATTGGCATGTAACTTAAGTGTAGATATACAAATGCGGGTGTGTTACATGACTATTTAATACAAA
>JAVCKZ010099702.1:0-11046 GCA_034780755.1 Lepetodrilus elevatus | reverse complement strand
ACTATGACACAATAAAGACTCTGGTAGCGATCACTAATACATGGGAATCGTGCACTATAGTCTCACAGTGGATATGAGAGCTTCGAGAAACCATACCCTGGATACTCGATCTTGGCACGTAGCATACATACATCGCTGAAGCTAGCTCACTAAACGAATGTCACGTGATCCGCTGCGTTCCGGCTCTCGCCAGGAAAACTGGAACAGTCGTCGAGCCACTTTGTAAGCTCCATAGTGCTGTCCTTATATGGCCATGTCCGAGTAATTGTGAATATATGCGCCACTCGCTTTTACGTGCACGTAAACACACTGCAGCAGAGCTTGGAACTACACAGCAACGAGTGAACAACCTCTCTCACAATCTCATCACAGCTGGTTGTCTTGTTCCTTTACATACGTACCAGTGAATTGTCACTGTAGCGGTAAAGGGGAATAAGTCTAAGCTTCTATCACTGTGTCCTGGGTATCACCACAAGTGAATTTCTCTAATTTCTCCTATTATATGACTAGCTCTCTGTAGTGCCTGAAATGAAGACGACGACAGGGGTTCATCCACAACTTCACGGAACATTTCTTCAGGTTTTTAATGTTTGCAGACATTTTCATTAAAATTCCTTGCGATTTATGAAGTACATCTTGTGAGACTTTAAAATAAAATTTAATAAAATTATTTTAAAAAATCACGAAAAGAGTTTCCATTTTCATAACTTACCTGTAACATTTCCTGAGCCTCTTTCCGGCGCATGGCGATGTGTGCGGACTCCTCCAGCAAAGTTACCTCCTCCTTCTTGTAGAGCTGCGACACCAGCTCGGACTGCAGATTGTCCTTGACATTGTTCACTAGGAAGTGCATGATGGCCTTGGGCACGCTGTCCTGGATGTTCTTACGCACGATCAGGAAGTACGACTTGATCAGGCGCTCTGGGAAATACCAAGAAAATACATTTAAATATATATAAAAAAAAAATTAAAAAAAAAATAAAAAAAAAATAAATAATAAATAATTTAAAAAATAATAAGACATTTAAAAAAAAAATTAAAAAATAATAATAATAATAATAATACATTTTAAATAAATAAATAATAATAATGCATTTTAAATAAATAAATAATAATAATAATAATACATTTAAAATAAATAAAGAGGACCAAAATTGAACATTGATAAGGAAATCCTACACACCAATGACTTCACAATCTCGCTGTTCTCGTGCCGACAATTTCATCATAGGCTGTTCAGGCTGGAAGACATTTTAACAAAAAAAGGTTAGTTTTACAGCACGCATACGCCACAAGTTACTTTTGAATTGGGGTTTAGAAATTAGAGTCGCTTTCTAGAATCGTTCACTAACAATCACGACATGTCAGTTTAGGGCAGGAGGAAACCCGCAACATACGTGCTGAATGTTGCAGTAAACCTGCGAGCACCGGCTGGTACTGACAGACCAAAGATGAGAACTTAAAGAGTTTCTAATGCGCATAAAATATGCATATGTGTGTCCACGGTGAAAGCACACGTACAACGACTGTCTGAGGTGATGTAGTGCTAGTAATGCCTGTTTGTCATCCATTATGCGTTACATGTTTGATACAACCACTGTAGAGTATATTGGTGGTTGTGATATGCACTTCAATAGCATTATAAGATACGTGCGCTTTCATCTTTGACACACAAACGCATATTCTGTGTGCATTCAAAACTCTGTGCAGGCTTATTACATACATTTTCATACGTTCAGGCATGCTCACACGGATATACAGGGTAAAGCCGTGGTAATGTTTGCCAGGTGCAATCTGAACATACACTCGGGGTTTAAAAACTGTTCAACTGCAGTGAAACTGGATAAACAGGTTAGTGTAGTGCACCAACATTCACAATGCTAGGGCGAACCCTGTTTTAATAAGGTGTGAGGCAACTATTATGAAGCAAAAACCATGCTTATTTGAACCTCGCATGATTCCCCAAAATGTATTGCATATGGTCAATATTGATGACCTAAAGTATTTCATGACAAATAACGTGTCAATTTCCATGCATTTAAAAAAAAAATATATATTTTTTAATTGAGATATAGAGCCGCTATCAATATTATTTCACTCATATCACGGCTTGTCAGTTTACAGAAAGAAGAAACTTCCAACATCCGTAGCACTGGATGTTGCAGTAAATCTGCGAGTATCAGCTGGTACTGACAGACCAAGGATAATAACTGCATTGCTATGGTACAGACAGCATCCTATCATGATTACATTGGAAAGGTGACTCTCGCGAATATTGATGCTGGGCATCTGAAACAGGTTTGAACCCAGGGCCTTTGGCTCTAGTCCTAATGTCCTACCACTGCGCTACCACCCGTCCCTTCCAGAAAATGCATCCTAAAATTCATTGACAGACCAAAGATGAGAACTTAAAGAGTTTCTAATGCGCATAAAATATGCATATGTGTGTCCAGTGATGCAAGTGAAATTGAGGTTTGTTTTGACTGTCTTTAACTAGTTTTAGGACTCCCCAAGTTGCAAACATATACCGAAGCCTGTATTACGACGGAGTCAGTAATAATACACACCACTTCAGGGAGCAGATTAATGCCCTTTTTGCCGCGGGCCGGGGACTGCACGGCGCTGTTAGGACCGCTACTGGGCTGTGAGGACGTCCCATGTTCCGACATACGGTCGCCCATCATGTCCAGCGGTCCTCCCCGTATCAGGTTGGAGATCTTCCACGAGCCCACGCCGTTCATCGCATCAAACGTATTCTGTGTCGGAAATTATGAGGATATGGAGAAATTTACAGATAAAATGTAGGATGAGTTTGGGTGCTGAGAGCCAGTGTAGTCCATTATAAGATCATGATACGCAAACTGAGTTGGTCGTACCTAAAACTGAGGCGGGTTATATGGCGATGCAGATATTTTCCTTCACAAAGGATGGATTATACAATTAAAGGGGGATAGGGATGGGGTGAATAAAAAACACAACAGAAAAACTGGGAGGGGATGAGTTGAGTAGGGGGGCGGTGTTTATGTTATGGGGCTTGAAACACATTTTGTCATATTATTTATTTTATTTTTAAAGTCGCTTTCAAGATTTGTTCATTACTTTCGCATAAATGTCTTCATAAAGAATTGCGGGGCTGTGCAAATTGGTGCAACTAAACAGCATGGGAACATCACAATTCACATACCATGATGTTAGTGTAAATATTTGTGGTATTGAGTTCGGGGGAATACAATTGCACAAAAGGTAGATGAATAATCACAACATCATCATAATAATATGCACTGATGAAGGTCTAATAAAACTGGAATCAACACTTCTATTTTTAAGCATAGTTAAGGCAGGATGCCAAAAAGGATACTACATGCTAAAATGGTAAAGAACTATTTAATACAGAAAGCACATGCAGAAAAGCTCAATACACTAAATTATAGAGACGGAAACTTACCTTTAAAACCTACCCGCCCAATGATATAAGTAACAGAAATTACCGAAAAATTAAATAATTATTTACGACCAATCCCTCTCAAAATATTACCATATATAATATTCCAACTCTATTACCAGACGCAACAACAGACAATTGTGATTTCAGAGGAAAACAATACGAGATGCAGGTGATTTCAGAGGAAAACAATACGAGATGCAGGCCCTAAGTTACATCCAGGGCAAATAAATCGATCGATGGAAAAATAAATTGTCGGTTTTCCGCAGAATATTGCCATGCCTGTTCAACATTTGTATTTCAACATTATCACCACTGTGCTATCTCCTCCCTTAGAACGACAAAAATGTGCAATCATTATCACGACCTTGTGACTAATCATGGTCCTCACCTTGGGACTAATCGTGGTCCTCACCTTGTGACTAATCGTGGTCCTCACCTTGTGACTAATCGTGCTCCTCACCCTGGGACTAATCGTGGTCCTCACCCTGGGACTAATCGTGGTCCTCACCTTGTGACTAATCGTGCTCCTCACCCTGGGACTAATCGTGGTCCTCACCTTGGGACTAATCGTGGTCCTCACCTTGTGACTAATCGTGGTCCTCGCCCTGGGACTAATCATGCTCATCACCTTGTGACTAATCATGGTCCTCACCCCGGGACTAATCGTGGTCCTCACCCCGGGACTAATTGTGGTCCTCACCCCGGGACTAATTGTGGTCCTCACCCTGGGAATAATCATGCTCCTCACCCCAGACTAATCATGCTCCTCACCCCAGGACTAATCGTGGTGGTCCTCACCTTGTGACTAATCGTGGTCCTCACCTTTTGACTAATCGTGGTCCTCACCTTGGGCCTGTCTCTGTCCTTCTCCTCAGTGTTGTGTCGGGCCACCATGTCCTTGGTGAGGGAGCGGTTGGACGGCACCTCCATGTCGTACACGGACTTGTGGACGAAGTGCGCCTCGGAGAAGTCCGGGTGCTTGGTGTTGATGTACGCCAGCTCAATGGCGACCAAGTTCTCAACCATTGTGTTGGACGGTGGCAGTCGCTGTCGCAGCAGGTTCGTCACGACGTCGATGACGCGCTCGTGGAGTTTGGGAAAACGTACCATCTCTTGCTGTCGACGGAAAGAATAAAGTCGCCGATGTGAGAGATTGCTATGAACTGGTGGAGAACTGAGGCCTTAGTCTCGAAACGTTCTCACAAACTTCTTTGCTCAAGAACAGTTCTTATAGTATGGCTGTGACCTGTTCTTAGGCTAAGAAGTTCATAAGAACGTTTCCAGAGTTTCGAGAATAAGGCCCCCAGGCCGTGTACAGGTAAACCAGAGATGATGCTGGCAATTTCCTTCTGATGACTGACCAGCATGTACAGCAATAGAAAACTAACTTCAAAACTTACTAGATCTGAATAGTGATACAAATAACAAATGCTATGAATTTCTATTTTTTAGAGTCCCAGGGACGCATGTTGATATAATATAATGTATTTGTGTTTGTTTGTTAATTGTTTAAAGTTTAAATCAAATAATATTATTATATATAAATGCTGATTAACTGTAAAGTTAAAGGCAAATAAAGAATTGAATTGAATTGATATACTTATCAACAATTTTTATTAATAAAGTGTGTCCAAACTTGCAATTTGTGCGTATGGGACGCAGGATTGCGCGTTTGGAGAAACCCTGCTGCTGTATTTCACATATGAAGTTAGGAGTTAACCAGTTCAAAAGGTATACGCAATATAATACCATGATTTGATCAATCTGTAAGTCACTGTTCCAAAGGTGTACTCAACATAACATTATGATCAGTATGTGATCTCTGGCTAACATGGTACACTATTTCATCATAGTAGGCCATTGAACCTTGCTGTCAGAGATTTGTTTGCTCACAACCTACCCCGGTACATTGACAAGGCTTTCTGGAGAGTAAAATGCTTCTAAGTGATCTAGATGTATTTGGGGGAAATAATAACAAGTGAATATGGAGTTTAACGTCGCTGCAGTGAGTGAGTGACGTTAAACTCCATATATTCACTTGTTATTATTTTCACCCATTTACGTCGAAGGGAAACTAATAATATACTCTGGGCAATATTTTCCTTTGAAAGGACAAATTAAGTATGGGGCATATAGAATTGATCTTAAATTTATGCATTAATAATATTTTTTACATATGGATTGACGAATTAATGGAATTAATGTTTTTAATCTCAGCAGGATTATTCCACCCATACATAACCTAACATATGGAAAATTCTGATGTTAATATTGTACATATACAATTAATATTAGTAGTAATTTTAGTTTTAATTCATAAGTGCAGAAAATTAATTAATCTTATAATTTATTAACGCGGTAATCTTTATAGAACAGAATATACTTTTGTTGAAGGCTTTAAGGTTGACAGCCCGACATGATTTTAACTTTACTAATAACGTTCTGGCCATGATAAGACATGCACACAACCGACTGGTTCTGATCTTATCACTGCCGGTATAACTTTGACCCCAGACTACAATTTGAAAGGAGGAATACTATAACAAGTTCTATGAATCAAACTGAACAAAGTAATTGGTTGACAAGTTCCATGAATCAAACCGTAAAAAGTAATCTATTTTAATTGGGGTTTAGAGCCACTTTCTAGAATCTTTCACTAATATGACGACTTACCAGTTTTAAATTTCAAATAAAAACACTTTTTTTAACCCTCTCCCTGTTGGAGGCCACTGGACATGCCCTAAAGAGCAGTGCCAGTGCCTAATCCAGCAAGGAGAGGGTTAAAAAGAGCATGTAAGAACATACTTTGATCAGAGTCGACGAAAAGTAATTAGTTTTGTTGTTTGCTGGTGGCAATGCTAAAAGTACTACAACAATTATGTAGATGTCTACACGTATTTAAATAGAGATTCTAGTCATGTCAAAAAGTGCACGCCAGTACACGTAATAAGTAATATAAATGTAACAAGGACTCCAATAAGTATCAATCTACGTTATCGAGAGTCCAATAAAGGAATCGATCATGTGCATTTTATGATGTCACAACCACAATTTTTCATGGATGCAATAAGCAGCACATGTATACAAACAAAATTAAAAAACAACGATTTTTCTTCATGAACGCCAATATATGCGAAAGTTTGTAAAGAAATTTTACGATATGTTTTTAAAAAGTGATATATACCCCTCAGATACGCCAACATGTTTGCACAAAACTTAGTAGTCTGTCCGACAGCCTCCATTCCTCATACGGTGACATATAACAATTATGAATAAAGAAAATGTTTGAAGACATAACATTACCAAAAAATATGCTCGAAAATTAGTCTGCTCCAAGTTATCAATATTAAAATTAAGAAAAAACCTATTTACTTTCCAAGACTGTCTAACAAACTGATCAACCGACTACATGTGACGTAATGCCCGCCAATTCTAAGGACATTGCCATGAAATGGAGGACCTAGAACAGATACACGAACAGGCCAAGTAATATTAAGTACCAAGTACCTGGACCATTGTGAAATGTCAGCTGATGATAAAAGAGGAAGCTCATATAGACCACGAAAACCAGGGTATCATTCTCGAAGCTCTCATATCTACTACGAGACCATAAGGGTTCTCGTAGCCATCTCTAATACACAGGGATCATGCACTATGGTCTCACAGTGGATACGAGATCTTCGAGAAATGACAAAAATGACAATACCCTGTTGCAGCATATCATTCCAATCAGATGATTCACACTACCCGAAATACGGTACATTAAAATTTCAAAATATTATACTCGCTGTTCGGTTACGTTAAGCAAATATCACTGATATATATGTGGTGAAAGATTCCCACTAATGTGATGAAAAACTATAACTCACTCACTGGTATATTACTTCTGTACGAGAATTACACCATCCCATAAAGTCTATATTTATTATAGTTCAGGTTACAGCTGTTACAAGAACTTGTTTGCTTAAGCTCGGCAAACGACTGCACTTTGTAATAATTAAAAACCGCTACAATAACCCAACATCCTGTATGAAAAGAAGACAGCAGTGATAGTGACTAAAAAGACAGACTGGTCGCCTGCTTGACATTGGGGTTTAGAATTAGAGCCACTATCAAGATTCACGTATTATGCAGGGTTAGAAAAGTCCCACTCACCCGGCGGCCCGATCCATTTCTCCTAATGCTAAAGGTATCCTACGGGCTAGTAGAAATTTCATGTTTTGTTATTTATATTATTATTCGGGCGAGTACATTTTAAAGTTATGGCTCAATCCATTTCTGCTAATGTTAAAGGTATCCTACGGGCTAGTAGAAATTTCTTGTTTTGTTATTAATATTATTATTTGAGCGAGTACATTTTAAAGTTATGGCTTAATCCATTTCTGCTAATGTTAAAGGTATCCTACGGGCTAGTAGAAATTTCTTGTTTTGTTATTAATATTATTATTCGGGCGAGTACATTTTAAATTTAAGTTCTAACCCTGATCATGGCCGGCATATTTTGTGTGAACATATCCTGATAGAACTAGGCTGGATTTCCATTAGCTGGTGGTACTAGCACACAAAATATCCTGCCGCAGGCACACCTACTGAAACACACTCTTGAGCCAACCAGTCCTCGCTGTACCCCTTTAATGTTTTGTGTGCACATACCCTGCTTGGACTATACTGGATTTCCATTAGCTGATGGTACTAGCACACAGAATATCCTGCCGCAGGTATACCCACTGAGCCAACCGGTCCTCGATTTGCCTCTTCAATGCCGAGCGCCAAACAGGGGAAGAACCATCTTTTAACGTCTAGGTATGACGTGGCCTGGGTTCTGCGTGTGACAATTAATGGTGAACGGATGACAATTCACCATTTGGTATTTATTTCTCTGGTGACTGTACAGTACAGGATCCGATAATACCATTGATCACAACACACATTATTCAGCCTACCTCAACTGATCTTACATAAATAATCCAATTTATGTTGTAAAAGAATAGCACTGTATGACACATCTGTATGTCTGTATGACACATGAACACAAGTATTCACCTTCTACCAAGTGTTACAACATAAAACTGAATAAAATCGTAAAACTGCATACAGATATTATTAAAATCAAAGTTTGTTATTTTAACAATCTGAGCTTATAAAAGGAGTTTAATTTTAACTTTTTGAAGGAAAAAGACAAATTATGAGTCACTGTGTATCCTGCATTTTCAATGGACCTTTTCAACTGCAACATATTCAGTAAATATATTGTCTGATAAATACGCAGACACGCCCATGTTACTATTCATGGAACGGATCACGAACAGATAATGCTGCGATTCAGATCCATTCTTCAGGCATGTATCCTGTATTAACACTAAATACTAGTGTATGGATTGTTTACTGTTAAACTTAAATTACGTACACAGTATCCATAAATTGTCATTAACAGGTTGGCAATCGTTAAAAACACTTTTTATTTAGACATATAGGAACGATCATGGTATGCATAATTGTTCTAAAGTATAATAAGAAAATTGATAATTTAGTAATTGTATTAATCCTTCCATGTTCAAATTTTAGTTTTAGTCATAAACCATTCTGATAAAAATAAAATCTGTATTATTAAAAAAAAGATTCATTGAGGTTTAGAGCTGTTTCAAGATTCTTTCACTTATATCATGGCTTGTCAGTTTAGGGCAGAAGTAAACCTGCAACATCCGTAGCGCTGAATGTTGCAGTAAACCTGCGAGCATCGGCTGGTACTGGCAGTCCAAGGATGGCAACTGCATTGCCATGGTACAAACAGCACATCCTATCATGATCGCATTATAAAGACAACTTTGACGAACATTGATGCCACCCTCCCATTAATTGTGTGTAAATACTAAGTACAAATATATAATGTAATAAATATTGGTTAAATTTATGAATCTCTATTCCCTGATTGCCATGTATTACTACACCTGCATGTACTACAGGCAGTGTTCGAAATTACTGCTGGAAACTTACTGGCCCGAATAATGATACAACAGTAGCCCAGATAAGGCACGTATCCGCGTAATTTATGCAGTAAAAATTGAGAAATATGCATAGATATTAAATCTGGCAGTGATGAAAACGCGTACATAATGATAAAATATGTGAGCTGTTTACGGTCGCGCGTATCACTTATTTATTTATATATTTATTGAATAAAAAGATTATGAAAATGAATAATGAATGAAGACTTCATATGGTTATTATTACCGTATTATGTGACCACCTCTGGATATCTCTGGCCTGAGTGATGTGACCGTGGACAGGCGGAAGGACACTTAGGACAGTACAGTGCTCCCTCGATATAACGCACTTCGATGTACCGCGGATTCGGGTACAACGCGGGGTCCAACGTGGAACCCATTTTTTTCTTTAATTAATATATTTGTTGATATATAACGCGGGTATTATAACACAGGTGGCATGTCATGGACCTCAACTTCAGCGTTATATCGAGGGAGCACTAATGTTTGCAATGCAGACTGCCAGGAATGACGTCCAACTGATCTACAGCATCTAGGATATACATCAGCTACTGATATATTTTCTGTGATGGTTGTTGACACATTTCGATTGCCAATATAAAACAATTTCAAACATATCCTCTGTTGAACATGTCCAAATTAAAAAACCAAACCAGTTGCACTTGAATGAATGAATATATTTAACGGTACCATGATTATTAGTAACATTACAGGTATTACTTACAAATTAATATTCTACATCATTAATCTCTCCACACGCATACACACACAGACAGATAAAAACGTGCCGATACATTGTCACTTCCTGTCCTTCTTGACGTGAGCAAGGTCGTACTTGCCACGTACACACTTTAACTTGACACCTGGCAGATCTTTGACGCGTCCGCCGCGCACTAGTACGATGCTGTGTTCCTGCAAGTTGTGTCCTTCCCCCGGCACATACGCCGTCACCTCCTTGCCAGTACTCAGTCTCACGCGCACACATTTACGATTGGCGGAATTGGGCTTCTTGGGCTTCTTGACCATCGTCTTGAGCACCACGCCCCGCAGCTGTGGCCGTCCGTCCAGGTGACCGGGCTTGACCGGCGGCCGCTGGACCGGGCCTCGTCTGTGGATTTGATTCAGGGTGGCCATACACCGCGCATGGATGCCAACATTTTCTAGGGAAAAAAATTAAAATTTTCCAGAGTTAAAATACATGAATACCAGTTTACAAGAACACAGTTCAGACATATTGACTGAGTGAGTGAATATGGAGTTTAACGTCGATGTGGGAATCTTTCACCCATTTGCGACGAACATATTAACTGCACTAGAACGTGTATAATACCTTAATACAGGGTTTGAAATAATGAAAATGAATGAGGGGGTCGTTCTCCATAGGCCCAATGTTAAAGGTGGTAAAATCTGTAATTTTCAGGGGGTCATACAGATACCATTAACATTGCAAATTTTCAAATGACCCCAGGACCCCCTATTAATTCGAACACTGTTGTAGAACTTAGAAGTCAATGCTATTGTTCAAGATATCAGTGCAGTGTTAATAGGGGGTCCGGGGGTCATTTGAAAATCTGCAATGTTAAAGGTATCTGTGTG
>JAVCKZ010099690.1:0-24215 GCA_034780755.1 Lepetodrilus elevatus | reverse complement strand
TCGATTCTAGCGATTTGATTGGTTGAGAGGAGGCCTGTGAAAAGTGTTACACCCCGGTTTGCCGACACATAACAGTTCTGACCTCATAGTGTGACATAAATTATTGCGACGTCATTACAACCCCCATTGACGCACGTTACATTCGGCACGAATATCCACAAAACTGTTAGGTTTATAGTGTAGAACTATTACGATTTTGGATAAATTTGTTGGCAGCGTAATTTCTGGGGTGTACAGGCCCGTAACCGCAAAATTTCAGGTTGTAAAAACCTGTACACCCCGGAAATCACGCTGTTAACTAATAATACCATGTTCCAACAGATACAAGTTTAAATAATACAATATGATATTTATTTTTTAATTGAAGCACATTTTGGCATGAAGCACATTGCCATTGGATATAACTAAAAAAATATATTCCTAATTAATTAAATGTTAACATAATCAGTAGTATTTATTGCAAGTAATGATCAGTAATATCATTCATTAACCAGTTATTTGCTGAATAACATGAACACATTTATGACATATCACAATAGTAATTTTGCGTGCGTAATAATTGGTACATACCTGGTCCATGATACCGTAACCATGGTAATAAACACGCTCCATATTAAAAATACATCTAAAAATATCATGCACATTTCAGTTACATTTTGGGAACATTACGATCAACATATGGCATGTCTTGCGAATATTTCAAGGTCACTTCCCTTCCAAGGACATTTCTGCTTTGCTACCAGGGTTTGACTCCAGGAGGCGGTTTTGTACAGCACACACACTATCCTCTGTACTATCTGGGGAAAAAATAGGAATAAAAATGAATTAATTGCCGATAGGGACCATAAGTTGACAGGAGATGGTCTGAGATTCATTCAAAATCCGGTGACATAAACTAGCTACGCAGCTAATGAAAACGTCACGATGCAGACATATTCATTCATAGTTTTCAACCATCGCAAGCCTCACCTAGCATTGTAGCAACTGCGCAATAACGCTCACGATATAATATGGTCCACAGATATTTCATAATTCATGTTCAATGGGATATTATTATCAAAACCTAGGATAGTTCCATTTTCAAACTATGCCATATCAATTTTTACTAAACATAACCTTGAATAGCAAGCATCCATCAAATGCCATAAGTTATATTTCTTAGTGTAACTTGTTTTTTTCACCAGTGAGGCTTGGATTGGAAGAATATCTATTAATATAATTTTAAATATCAACCAATCAGAGAGCTCCCGTAAACAGACGAGAAATAGAATAGTTGGACTTAATTACGTCATATTATCTTTGTAAATTATAAAACATTTTGACTACGATTTCAAGCTCAAGCTAAAATTCTATATGGGAACATGAACAAAACCTCGAAGCGAGCACGAGTTTGTACTCAAAAGGTTTCACACTCTTGGTGAGTGAATATGGAGTTTAATGTCGCTGCGGGAATCTTTCACCCATTTGCGACGATCACACTCTTGGTGCCAGATATTTCCTCAGTAAGTTTTAAAGGTTCACAACCCTTTGCAATCGGTGTTATTAAAGCAGTACCTTCTGTATGCTCTGGTTCCTCCATGCCCACAATCGACGGACGCTTTATCACGAAAGTGTTGAGGGCGAAGTAGACGACGAATATGACGACAGCCGCGACGGACAGCGTTCGGAACGTCCAGCGTTCACCTATGACCTCAAACATGTACCCCGTCATCAGACTGCCAATACCCTTACCTGGATCAACAAAAGCAGGACGTAGTTATAGCTCTCGTCCTTTATGTGTATGTGTGTGGGGAGGGGGGAATCTATGGTTGCCACCAGTACGTAGACAGTTAAGTTACTAAGTATCATGGTTGGAACTTAACTTTAAAACGTACTCGCCCGAATAATGCTACAAATAACAAAACATGAAATTTCTATTCACCCGTAGGATACCTGTAACATTACGAGAAATGGATCGGGCCGCCGGGCGAGTGGGAATTTCTAACTCTGAAGTATCCTATTCAAGGTTACATAGGAAATGTATACATACAACCCACACTTCCAGGTAAAGAGTAAACTTGTCTAACAAGCTCGTGGCTAGTGAGTGAGTGAATATATGGAGTTTAACGTCGCTGTGGGAATCTTTCACCCATTTGCGACAAGTTCGTAGCTAGAAATATCAGAACAGAAAAATATATTACAAAAATTGAAAGAACAAAAATAAATAAGTTTCTTTAAACTCTCTAAAATAAACCTCTAACCATAGATAATAAAAATAGAATAAAATAAAATAATACTTGCTATATCCCCTGATTTAAAGTAATATTGTCACTTGTGTAAAATAATCTTTAAAGTTTGAGGTTCAATACCCAAATTAATAATATAGTAACTAGTACTAGTAATAATAATAATCATCATGATCATCATGATAATAATATAATATATTTAATATGGTTATACAAGTGCCACACTACAATTCCACATTCTAAGTGATTTGTTGTTGTTGATTTGGGGTTTAAATAGTGCTAGTTCACTTAGAAATTGTCGCAGATAGAACAATGATACCCCACTCAGACACGGTATACTGACTCTGAGCTGGCCAGTCCTTGCTTTACCCTTTTAATGCCGAGCGCCAAGCAGGGAAACAACAAGTACCACCTTTTAACGTCTTTTGGTATGACGCGACCAGGGATCGAACCTGCGACCTTCAGCACTCCGGGCCGACGCTCTAACCATTACACAACAAAGCCAGCCATTCCAAGTGAAATAATATTTCACGGCTCTAAGTAATTTTAAAGTTGCCCTCTCCCGATTGTACATACTTCAATCAAGTGTAGTAATCTATATACAAAAAACTATGGATAATAATAAAATATAAATAAATAGAATTTAAATTAAAAAATAAAACAGTAATTTTTAAATGCATTTTCATTCTTCGGTTTCCACGTACCGAATCCAAAGTGCAGTCCTCCGACCAGCCCCTGGGTGGTGGCCTTCATCCCCGGGGGCGCGATGATACTGGCGTAGGACGACACCGCCGCCCACATAATTCCGTAGTTGACCCCATGGATCGGCTCCACCAGCAGCACGTACCATGGATTCCGCAGGAACGAGTAGCACAGAAATCGCACCGCGTACGCCAGACACGCCAGGTACAGACACGGCACGTGTCCAATCTTCCCGATGATGTAGCCCGACAATGACAGACAGAACACCTCTGAGATGCAGTTCACGGCCAGACAGAGCCCCAGAACAATTCTGGAACTGCACAGATCCAGCAGGAACCAGAACAGGAATCCCTCGATGGCGCCGGTGAGAATCCCAAAGCACAGAACCACGAAAAGGAAAGCGGTGATGTAGCAATACGAAAACAGCTTGCAGATGTTCTTCAAGAACTTGCCGCTTTTCACGTGTGACGACACCGTTATGAACTTGGCGGTGACCGCCGATAAGAAGCACATCAAGCCAAATATGTAAAAGGAAATGGAGAAGTCGATGTCTTTGTTTTGTGCCTGCATAGTATCCATGATAAACGTCGATGTCACGGCGAACAGTCCAAATCCCACGGTTCCGAAAAGCCGCTGAAATCCCCACCTGTTCCTCTCCTTTCCGAGGTTATCGTAAGTCATGGCATCGATCAAACTGAACGTGGGTGCAAATGCAATTTGAGCCAGTAAATGAATTAAAAAGAACAGCCAAAATGTCTTACCAAAGGAGTCGACATTTCCATGAGATTGACATCTGTTCGGGACGATCTTATTACAGTGTAGATTACAGTGTAAAATTGTCGTCTCGCCACAGATCATATGCCAGTACTTATTTCCTTTATACTCCATCCACTTGAAGTCGTAGTCGCGACAGTCGAGACCCAGTTCATTTTGATTACCTCCCTTGATTTCGTGCATCATCAAATTGGTGACGTTGAGGACCCTAAATTCGAGATACTCGTCCGACGTCGAGCTCACCCACATGTTGACGCACTTCTGATCGTTGAAAGACGCCACGTCTTCCCGGAAACAGACCTTGGACTCGAACGCTCCGGCCTCAGAAGACTGGCATCTGGCCGTACACACAACCTCGTCAACCCCTCCCCCGGTCGAATCGCACGTCTTCTCCGAATCGTCTGACCACCTGGAAGCGTTACTGTATCCGTTGTCGACCAACGTGAGGTTGGCGTATTCGGTGAACGTCAGCTGGCATTGCTGAGCATCACCTCCAACGTATTCGCGGCAGTCGCGGATGTAAGAGTCGTAGTTGTTGCAGTGGATGTTGAGACGGACCGGAACGCCTGGATCGTGGTCGTACTTGGCCGGGACCGCCAGAAGCAGCATGTAGAACACACCTGACAGCACTGTCGTGACAATCAACACCAACTTGTGGGCATGGAATCGGTCGGCCAGAGCGCCCAACATCGGCCGGAAGAAGAACGCGATGAAGGGCATGATGCCGTAGATGATGCCTGTCTCCCCCGACGACAGTCCCAGATACTTCATGTAGATGGCGATGAAAGGTAAGAGGTCGCCAACAGCTGAAAATTTAAATATGCAGCATTCTTAATATATTGGCCATAATCAGGGGAAATGGATTATACAGACAGATGATTATATAGAAAAAAAAATAAGATTCTTTAAGAAAAGTGAGCGAGTGAATATGGAGTTTAAAGCTGATGCGGGAATCTTTCAACAATTTGCAACAATTTATGAAAAGTACAAATGCATATATTTGAGTACAATTTTATGGTCAAAGTTTTGCTCCTAAATCCTATATAAAATTGGATCTCGAGCATGAAATGGTACTTTAAAATATTTCATAATCTCAGGTCTTGGTTTCCGTCGTACCTGCCACAAAAAGGAAGTAGTAGCCTTTGATGGGCAGCAAACGGCGATTTATGCTCCACCATTTTTTCGCAGGGACTAAGTGGCTTTCCTCGGCTCGGGGGCGTGGACTGTCATCGGCTCCCGAAGTTGACCGCGGGCTGTCTGTGTTGCCATTCATCGTGACGAGTGTCCACGACACCGTCTGTCTGTCCGTCAGGTCATCATTCCTGCCACATAATCAGGAATTTTGCAGACATCAAATTTTAAATTTACAAAATTGGCTATCTCATTCTATATTAATCAACGCTCTCTAGCTGTACCCTGACTCGGTGGTTTCAGTAGAATCGGATGTAGGTGGCAGAGTAGCAAAAGTTAGAGGCAAAAGACCTGCATAAATCATACTTTCATCTACAAAGTTGTATCAACAAGATTGAAAGTTGTGTTTGGTCATTTATCATGTTCAATATTTTCTATAGTAAAATGTCTGCAAACCTGGTTAGCTGGTGCGAAAATATAGAGACTAATGTCTAATGCAGTGCAGAGATCAATATAATTAAATATATTTGCATAACAACATTAGCACAATTATCAACTTTGAACAGCTGAATCAAAAGTTTGATCGAAGCAAACGAGCACCTGTGCAATATGCTTCCGGGTCAGGTCCCTGACAACATAACAAAGGCCTTCTTTGCAATCTATTTCCATAAATTTCTTCTAAAAATTAAATATCTATCATAGTATTCTTACTTGAGAGTTAAATTACAACACATTAAACGCCTAAACTGTGAATAAGATACTTAATAATATCTAAGTTAATCATATGTGTTATAATTGGTATAAGCGGCATTATCGATCACTTCCGGGTCAGTTTTCACCCATGATGGCTTTGCGATGTTTGCTTCTGCTTTGCTCCCTGCTCTACAGTGTTATATCTACAGATGTAGTAGAAACTAACAGTAGTTACAATTTTAAGATTGAAGGGAAAGTTGAGATATTATCTTCACATGACAAAAGTTGGATGTCCTCGGCCCGAATACTCGTCGATGGCGGTGACTATGTGGCCTATTTGAAGTAAGTGTCACCTAAATTCGATTCATTAATATACGACGTTTATTCTCTTGTAAATTTTGTTTTTAGGACTCATACGATTAAAAATCATAACAACAATTATCATGTTTATGTTATCATCATGATTTATTGGATTATTTCTTCATTTATTGCGAGATCCAAATTACCAATAAAAACATTTTAAATCGATTGTGGCTTCCCATTTGTCGCATTTTGTATGCGTATTGCCTGATCTTAATATGGTAACTAGGTTATAGCTCTTGTTAAAGGCATAATATCACATATATGTATGGTTGTTTCGGACGAGTTCTTAGCTATAACTGCAAAGTACATTCACTTGACATATATAAAATCATGTTTGTATTTCCAAATCTCCACTGCAACCCCTCTGTGACTTGATTAGGGTCGGGTTTAAATCAAATACGGCCAACAGCTCTTTATAATATGATGCAAAGGGATATCACTCTGTTTGGTCGCACAATCCTTCTGTAGAATAGTAATGTATCACAGACAAGATAAATAGCGGAACGTTCCCCTATTTAATATAAAATATTATTTGTTTTATAACTATTGAGTGCTGGGGGATAAGTATATCAGTAAATAACAACTTTTGGGTGGATTATACAGGTCTAGTTCTACTATCAACTGTGATATTATGCCTTTAATAATACACATCTTCAACCATGTAAACATGTTCGATAAAATTAATGCCAAATTTCAGTTAACCTGACTTCATTATCCTTCTATTTGTATTCCATTTTCACTGTTTACTTTTAGGACTGACGGATCATTCATTGTGAATGGTGTACCTTCTGGATCGTTCGTTATCGAGATTGCCCATCCCACTTACATGTTTGAAGCAGTTCGTATCGACATCACATCCAAGGGAAAGATCCGAGCGAGGAAAGTCAACCACCTGCAACCGAACAATGTCCGTGGTTTGCCGTACCCACTCGAGTTCCGAGAGCGCGGAAAAGCCCACTACTTTCAGGCCAGAGAACAATGGCGTGTTCAGGACTTCCTGTTTAATCCCATGGTACGCGCAATGTTTACCAATATGACTAATTTTTATCAGAGTGTCTTTGCTGTTTGCCATGTGTCTGGTTATCAGGGTTTAAGACTTTGAATTTAAAATGTACTCACCCGAATAAAGATACAGATAATAATACATAAAATTTCTACTAGGCCGTAGGATGCCTGTGAAAAGGATCAGGCCGCCGGGCGAGATTTCTACTAGCCCGTAGGATGCCTGGGAAATGGAAATGGATTACAGATTATTATATAACAGTAAATTACAAATGTAAACAAGCATGGATAAAATACCATGGATACATATTGGATTTACTCATAACACCCTGTGTACTGCTTGCAAGATCCAGCTGTTTACAGATAAACATGGATACACATTACATAATACAACTTATCTACTGTAGATATGGTTGTATTATCTCCTATGTATAGCACATTCTTCCGAAACCATTCTTCCAGAGGAATATCATTTGTTTGTCTTATCTTGTCCAGAGATTAAGTACGATTTCATGCCAGTGGATTCAAATTCAATAGGTACCGGCAAAATTGTCCATCTATTTCCCTAATTTTGCCGTCTACTTTCAATATTGTTCATACAACTTTGTAGATGAAAGTGTGATTTATGCCGGGTTTTTTCCCTCTTTCTTTTGCTACTCTGCCACCTACTTCCGATTCTACTGAAACCATTGCATGCTCAATGCATACATTTTATTCACAAATTGACATATAAAATCTGAGCTTTGATTATGAAATCGTACTCAAAATGTTTTATCATCTCGGGGTGAGTTTGGGGGACCTATCTATCAATATTTAAGTTCATGCTAAATTTGGGAGTAAAATGGAAGATATTTCATGGTTTCTAATGTTGTGTTTTCTATGGCAGGTCTTGACAATGGTACTACCTCTCCTGCTCATCATGGTTCTGCCCAAGATGATGAACGCAGCTGACCCAGATACACAAAAGGTATGTCGCAGCGTCTCCAAGTCTAAATATTACAACCCCCATCAGGGCTCTACATTAACTTTTTGAGGAACTTGTCCCTATGTCCTGTCAGACATGAAGCTACTTGCCCTGTAGGTAAAGGCCTTGTTAATCGTAAATCTGGGCTAGTTCACTTGTCTGCCTGTGGATAATACCTATCGAATGCTAATTACGGCATATGCATATAACAGACTTTGCATATAACAGACAAAAATAGCCGTTCCAAATGAGTCCGTTATATGCGAGGTCTACTGTATAATTTGTTATTAAATTACATTTGTTAATTTAGATGTTGCTTATAATATTGGTGTTTATTTTCAGGAGATGCAGACCCAGATGAATGCTCTAAACACCAAGCCAAGTATGCCTGACATGTCGGAGATGTTTACCAACTGGTTTGGCGGGGGAGATTCAAGAAAATCCATTAAATCAAAACCAAGTTCGAAAAGAAAGCCTTGACTTTAGTTTTATGTTAAAAGATAATGTAGTTTGACTAGTGTTGTATATTTCTGAGGATTCACTTGTACATATTATCTATTTTCTGTTCAACATTTTTAAAAAAGTACTTGGTAATGTTCAATCACGTTTAATAACTTTTAGTAGCATTTGATAACATTCAGTGGCATTTGATAACATTCAATAGCATTTGATTAGTGTATAAAACTCCAGCAATTTCACGGCCAGACATGAGGACTGGTTAATAACATTAGATTATGGTTTTCCCAATATTATTTAAAGTTGTTCTCTCTTCAATCTAATGAACAATAGAGCTGATCGTGACTGCTATTTAATAGTGTTGGACCTGTATGGGTGTATTCGCCAGTATTGTAACTGTACTATGTTTATGTTTTCTTTTTAAAAAAGTTAGCTAGGAAATTGATATGGATGCATCTTCGCATAGGCGGCTATGCACCCGAGGGCCTATTTTCGAAACGTTCTTACGAACTTCTTAGCCTAAGAACAGTTCTTAGCCATACTATAAGAATGGTTAAGAACTGTTCTTAGGATAAAATGTTCGACCATTTTTAGAATAGTTCCCCAGGTTCTGTTTGAAAAACATGTGTACAAGTAAATCTTCAAAATGCATTTTTATTATTCGGAATATGTATGCATGATCTAATGGATTTTAACATAATTGTACTGTATTGTTTCTGCATTTTTCTTCTGATGTTCTTCTCATAGCTATGATTGTTTCTGTGACTGCACTTTGATGGTTATTGTCCACGTGGACTATAGATATATTTATTGAAAGGAAGGCTGCTGTGTTGAGAGTGGCAATGAGACCCTTGAAAGTGTTGAGGAAATTTATTAAAATAATTGTTCTTTTATTTATTTATTTAAAATATGGATAATAATTTTACACTGACATCTGAGAGAAATTCATAGATTTTTGTCTATTTTTAGAAATGTAGTCAATATTGTTGAGGTGTTGTTTCAGTGATCTTAAATAAATAAAAGGCAAAGAAATTAATTATGCCATATGTAATTATTTAATAAATCGTTTCCAAATATTTACTAAAGACTATTGTGTAACTTAAGATATATTTAATATATTTAGACAATTATCAAAACTAACATGAATTAAAAATATATTAACACTTTAACAGTACAACAATGATTGTGTTTTTTTGCTGTTGATTTGTGAAGTTTAATGTGTGTAAACAGAACGCATGATAGACAGATGGAAATTGACTTACGGTATCGGAAATTATGAATTTAAATAAACAACCAACATTTCATATTTAAAAAAATATATAAATATACTGTCATGTTTACAATAATACTATGTTTGTGCTTGTACAATGTTATTGTAATGTTAATAATAACGCTATATGTGCATTTATATAGCGCCAGTCCATACCATTACTAGATATGCTCATAGCACTGACGTTATAACTTATTTATTAAAACAATTATGACAGCACTAATTATAGTGTTTATTGACAAGATAGATTGAGAGACAGTATAAACTGTGATGCATTGGAGTTATAGTATTAATAGGAATTTAAACTGAATTTATTTTCATTCATAATTTCCAATAATTTTGGTCGGCTGTAATGTATGAATTGATGGCCAATCTGGTGTCAATAAATAAATCATTCATTCATCAAGCACATGTATTGTACAACACAATTTCATAATATATGTACCGGTATGTATATATATATAAATATTACTCATTGTTTCGATGAATGTACATATTTAGCTTTTTTTGGATTAGTTCAAAGGAATGTGTGTATATGTATGAAATGTAATATAAATGTACACAGGAAACATGAGAATAATGTGAACTTTCTTGTACTTTGTATATTGTATTTTGCTCATACATTTTCACCTGAATGTAAAATTGTTCCATATGTGTATCATTTGTATGATATTTGAAATTTGAACATAATAATTTGGCACTAAATGAACCTGATTTTGGTTACAAATATCTTGTTGATTAATTTCTTTTGCAAAGAGTGGGACATAGGTGAGATGCATATTACTAGGCTCGTTTGGTTACTAAACCTGTGTCCGAATTTGAACCTAGTAGTATTTGACATCCATTCCTTGGATCGCCGGTGTGCACGACCGTCAAGTTTTATTCCTTGATGTAACCATGGTAACCTATGCTTGCAAGTTTTCATCTAACATTGTACACTGTATGATAATATTTCCGGTCAGCTTGTAAAAACCTGCACACCTCGAAAATCACGCTGGTAACTAATAACGAGCAAACTAAATTAGTTTATTGAAGCTTTTTCAAATTGTCGATATTCTAAAAGTTATAATCAGTTTGGATAACAATCTGTGCAATAAGTTCCATATATTGGAGAAAACTTATTGGTTCCATGCCTTGACACTATTCACACATAGGCTCCATCCTTGATAGGTTATTGGGATTTAGTGAACTAAATATAGTGTTATAAATGGGAAAGAAACTGTACCAGTGCTACAAGAACATTTCTGGACCAATGTTTTAATCTGGTTCATTTGTGAACACCTGTGTATCATTGTTTTATTGGTTGAAATATTAATTACTAGTGTTGTATAAATGAAATACAGTATTGTACATGTGTATTTATATTTGTACCATGGCCCAATGGATTTTCTGTTTTTAATTTTTTTTTTGTAATACTATAAAGATACATTTTACATCTACATGTACATGAAGATGACTTGAATGCATATGATGCATAGGTGTCTGTATTGGGGGGTAGGGGTGGGAGCAGTATTTGTTGGTGAAGATAGTTATATCGGAATATGTAATGAAAACGTTGGTGACCTTTGTTAATCCATGTGCAAACGATCTTGACCTGTTAATTTTAAAGGCATACTATCACACATATTTATGGTTGTTTTGGACTAGTTCTTTAGCTACAACTGCAAAATACATTCATTTGACATACATAAAATCATATTTGTACTTCCAAAAACCTTTCCACCGCTGGCTGTTTGGTAGACACATATCTAGTGCAACCCCCCTGTAGTCTACTGATAGACAACCTGAATATGTTCGTATTGTTATTTCCTTCTTTAAGTCAATGATACGACTCGGTCAACTCAGTGGTAAGACCTAAACATATAATACGCACAGCTAACGTTTTCTCGTAGTTCAGTTGATGCATCAAAGACAAGATAAATAGCGGAACGTTCCCTATCTTCATGTAAAACATTAATATTTGGTAACTATTGAGTATTGGGGACTAGTACATCAGTAAATAACAACTTTTGGGTGGATAAATCAAGCGTAATTAGTCTCGGGTCGAAATTCGTTTGTCCATTATACAGGTCAATCAAATGTGATATAATGCCTTTAAAGTTAAATTTCTAGGAGAGCGTTGAGTGTTTCTCTTGTTTAGTGACCTATGCATAGACGATCTTGCCCCTTTAATTTCGGAGTTAATTAGCTTGGGAGGATTCAATGTTTCTCTTGCTTAATTACCGTTGACCTATGCATAGACGGTCTTGCTGCTTTAATTTCGGAGTTAAATATCTTGGGAGGGATCAGTGTTTTTTTTGTGTCATCCCGATGTTGGTTGGCCCAGGTTATGCCATTGTTACGTATTTCTTATCACTTTGTGCATATAAATCAGCGTGTCTTTAATACATCCAGTTTCTTGTTTGTTCAGGCACAATATTTTGAATAATTATAATTATTCAAAGTTGTTCGAGAGACGTTATTTTCAGATATTCTCGAATTAGAATCGGATATACACGACATACTCGACACAACGTTCTGAAAAAGTGACCGTATCTTGACGGCCGATATCTGAAATCTAAAGACGAAATAATCTAGCAAATTTACGCCAAGTTTCCGTGCCACGATTACCTCCTGTAACGATTTAGGAGCTCCTAAACTAGTCCTAAAAGTTATCCTCATCCTCGCAATATTGACACTTTCAGTTACTCGCATCACACGCGATTTTCAATGCTCGATATCTCATTCCAAGATGCTTATTTCAAAAACTACCATTCAAAAACGCCTATTTTATAAATATCTTGCAGTTTACGTAAAAGGACATAAAAAATACTCGTTAAACATGAAACCTCACATCGACAAACTCTCTCATTTGAGTCCTACACCATTATTGGATGCGAGTACCTGCAGTTACCCTCATGCGGTTCTCCCCTGTGTGCAGTGGAGTCTCGATAATCAGCTGATAATCCAGCCATCGACAATCTGATTCCTCAAGTAGTTCTATCCAATCGCAATATGTTGTCATGAGCAAAGACGCAAAGCTCAAGCTATATCTAGGCCTAACTGTAACAGTTTCTGATAAATTCAATAACTATTATCTAATACCTTCCCCCTAATTATTTGGGAAATATTCCTCTATTTTCTTTTTAAATTCGGATTCGTATACGTATGCGTGTAGCCTATAGGCGATGTGTGTGTATGTTCTCGCCTTTATTTAAAGTTGAGCATGGGAAAGCCAAATTGCTTGGTTTCTGGTGATGCGTACATATAATGTCTTTCATTGGATGAACCTGGACAAAACGTAACTTTTGTATATACTAGTAGTAGATTTGGCGATCTTACTTCAATAATTAGGCTATAATATAAACACA
The DNA here is from genome assembly GCA_034780755.1 of Lepetodrilus elevatus. Taxonomy (NCBI): domain Eukaryota; kingdom Metazoa; phylum Mollusca; class Gastropoda; order Lepetellida; family Lepetodrilidae; genus Lepetodrilus; species Lepetodrilus elevatus. The sequence continues at coordinate 11,285 of JAVCKZ010099690.1, read as the reverse complement.
GAAACTATATATTCATGTCTAAATACACGTGCTCTTTGGACTTATTAACCCGCTTGTATACACTATACCACACTATCAGCTGACTATCATGCGCGTGAATAAACGGAAACGAGTTGGAGAATTATGGCGTTGTCGGTAGCATGTATAGATAGGCCTACTATTATTACAATATCATATACTAGAATGCGCACCACTCTATAAAAAAAAGGTCCACTGAAGTCTTTATAAAATAATCCGATTTTAAAGCTTTATTATTTAAGTTGGAAGAAGTAGCATTGTAAGGAATTGGCGCAATAGTAAGGTTTAGTATAATTATTAGGCCTATAACATTTGGACTAGTAGTAGTAGTAGCAATAGTATCATCATTATTATTATTACTGTTGTTGTTGTTGTTGTTGTGGTGGTGGTTGGTTAGTTGGTTGGTGGTTGTTATTGTTGTTGCTGCTGATGTTATTTTACAAGGCAACATTGTGACACTGCAACTCGCTATTCACTGGAGGACACAGCCTTGTTCAACACAATCCCCTATATTCAATTAAATGCAGTGCGCATGCCTGACATTGAAGAATTTGAAGGTATTACACACAACATGTCTGAGCTGTTCTAAAGTCTTTACAAAGTATTCAACACTGTCCAACTCTCTTGTGTTGAATCCACAGGCAATTTGAACTCGGTTTATAAAAGACGTATTGTATAGGTCCTCTCTGTGTGTGTTTGTGTGTGTGTGTGTGTGTGTGTGTGTGTGTGTGTGTGTGTGTGTGTGTGTGTGTGTGTGTGTGTGTGTGTGTGTGTAGGCTACGTCCGTGTGTGCAGTGATCTATTAGGGTATGCAGATGCATTTCTGTACCACTTTATTGTCTGTAAAAACCTATCCTGTACTAATTAGTGTGTGCGGCGACCCATGGTCTCTACTTATACGAGAGTATAACTTCACCCGCTACTATATAACTGATCACCCATTATGCTCTCTATTGCTCTTTTTGTTGTTGTCCTAAAGCGCACTCTTAACAAGCTCAAGCATAGCTCAACGTCGACACAATACAAACAAACACATGTTGCAATATCCGTATTGAAAGCTGGAAATATCAAAGATATCAAAAATATCAAAGATATCAAAGATATCTCCTTTCACAACCACGAATCCATTATGCTACGACACCATATATTCATTGCAGCATTTCTCTGAAATGGCGTCAGCAATTCCATGATTTATCTTAAATAGTTCAGTATTCGTACCAAACAACTTTGCGATTAAAGAAGTGTATTTTAAAACTTGTCTAACAGGACACAACACATTCCGAGATTTACTGTGATGATGTTATTTTCTCTTTGCTAGCCCTTCCTATCCCAAACATCGTCAGCTTTGCTTGAAGAACATGTTGAACCTTCTAACCTCGGGAGTTGCGTGAAGGTGTAGGCGGAAGAACATGTAGGCCTACATAGTAAAGAAAAGTCTAGTTTACTCTTTCGTGTGCATGTGGTCATTATATCTAGAATGAGTCACAAAACGTGCGTCTTCTGTACATCATCAATCTTAAGGGAAGAATGAATTTGTTACAGAAACCTCTGGCTCTGAAGATGAATGCACCGTTGTCATGATGTTACTCAGAAGGGTGGTTCTAAGCTATAGTATAATAACGTAGGGTTAGGTATTCGGATATTTCTGTGACATCCTCTGTACACGTTATAAATACCTGGGCCCATATTCTCGAAACTTCTTAACATGAGCAGAAACCCAGTTAGGCAAATTCTTAGTACTTACGAACTTCTTAGGACTTACGAAGTTTCGAGAATACGGGCCCTGGCGTAGAGTTAGTTTCACGACACAATATTAGCCTGCGTGACACGTTATTAACACTTTTCAGGGCGGAGGTTCAAATCCCACCCCGGATGGCCCGGTATCAATGTTCGCGAAAGTTATCTTTCTGACGCGATATTGGTAGGATGCACTGTCTGTAGAGTGGCACTGCAGTTGTTATCCTTGGTCTGTCAGTACCAGCCCGTGCTCGCATGTTTACTGCAACATTGAGCTCTACGGTTGTTGCGGGTTTCCTTCTGCCCTAAACTGACAAGACGTGATATGTGAAATAATCTTGAAAGCGATTAATAAAAAATAATAAAAAGGGCCGATGCTCGCATGTTTACCGTAGCATTCACTGCAACATTAAGCGCTACGGAAGTTGTGGATTTCCACCTGCCCCGAACTGACAAGTGAAAGAATCTTGAAAGCTGCCATAAACCCAAATATAAAAATAATAATTAAAATAAACAAAAGCATGTGTTTCAGTTGATAACCAAATACTCTGAGACATCAGTGGTGCGTTCAATCAGCCCAGGGCTGAGTAAGCCGCTTAGCTAAACTGGTTCCCTGTCCCATGTACGCTTCATACGACTCTTGAGACAGTGACTGGTTTGGTAAGCCGCTTGCAAGCCCCTTTGTTTTTGAACGCACCCCAGTTTGGCAGATTTAGTTGAAACAATTTATCGTAAATGGCAACTGCTATTCCAAGTTGGGTCAATCGTAACGTTTGAAAATCCATATAGTGTACATGTAAATGGTTCGAACTCACCTCCAGGCGAGTAATTACCTCACGGTCTTTGGACATTGTGCATTATCCAAACCCTTGATGCTATTTCCAGTGTGGAATACATTAGACCTACACTCTTATAGCGTGATGTACTCCTATCACGGGAACAGTTAGACGTAACGTCAACCAGTGCGAAACAGCATCCCAAATCGTATTTTCTCGTGTTGACGTTCATTACGGGTACGTTTAGAAGTCATTTCACGAATCTCTCGTATTCACTAAGAGGCCATCGTATCTGTTACTACATTGGATGATCACTACGAAGGCACTATGGTGTCTGTGAATACAAGAAGGTTGTGAAAATGATCGATTCCTTTGCCCATTTCAAGAACGGGTTGTACCGGAAGTCAGGGCGTAACTCACAAGGTTTACTTCATTTCCTGATATATTAATATCATGGCATGCGCACTGACCTACGCCCAGCCTACATGTACGACCTTTTTGTGGGGAAAAGGCCACGGGCCATGTTCCCGAAGCTATCCTACATGCAACAACATCGTTAACCGTCTCCCTACTGGATTATGCACAGGCACTGCTCTTTAGGGCATCTACAATTGCCTTCAGCATGGAGAGAGTTACGTCTTCTTGGAGGACAACTTTACTCTTCTGGTATCATTTTTTTTTTCTACACGGAGGCGTAAAGATTTATTATTTTAATCAATATTTAATGAAAATACTTTCGGGAACCACGGAAGCTTAAAGATGTCGTTACGCATACGGTAGCTTCTATTCGGGAACATGACCCCCGTACCGTGATTTACGGTTCATCCTATACGTGTTTGTTACCTGCCAGGTAAAATGACAATCAACGGCGATTCTTTGATCTCTGAGTTGATCGATATGTTCTAGCGTACAAAACAGGCGAGAGCTGATGAGCTAAAGCACTTGATGCGGTGATTTCCATGTCAAGCTCCGATGATATAGTGTCCTCCGGTGTCACAGATAGTTCTGAGAAAGTCGGTGACTTCTATTTGTTGTCGTATGTGGTTACAAATGTATGCCTACAGTAATGACATATCATTCTGAAATCACTTTACGTGGGAAAACAATAAATCAGTTCTATTGTTTTTATAGTCCTTGTCCATGGCAATTAAAAATATTCTTTTTAATTTTCTAAATTATTTTTGTTTCTACAATGTTTGACAATACAAGAACTAGTGCAATTGTAAATAAAAACAAGCATGACAATGTATACGTATTTATTGTTGTATTATCTATAAAACACTTGGGAGTATGGAAGACGTAATATGTCATAATGTACAATAACAATGATACGGTGTGTAACAAGAAACACAATGAGTATGACCGCCAAACTTTACATCATGACATGTCATTACGATCCGACAGAAGCAAATTAAAAGTATTCTTTCATGTATTATTACCAACGCCAAACATACCAATTTCGTCCCTAAAAGAAATAAACAGATGGGAACTAGCTAAATGTGTTTCATGGACTTGTAGCATGCCTGTGTTGAAATTGGCCGTTGCTACATGCAAATTCGCATTTTTTGAATATTGGTTTATTGATTTTATTTTTACAGTTAGAGCATTGGCAATAGTTGGTTTTCATCCTAGTATCGGTCTGCGCCTATATTTACATAAAACTGGTTAGCAATGCCATTAATATCACAATAATACGGTCACTGTGTATATTACACTTATACAACATCATATAATTATATGAAATAATTATATTAATCGTATGTAAGAAAGACATAGGTATAGGTTTACATCTGTACCAAACTGGAGAGTATTCAAATAATGAATATATTAAAAAGCCAAATAGGTATCAATAAATATGTAGGCCTAACAAATATGGAATGTATCAATAATAAAACAGTTGTGTAATAATTAGAATTGCTAGAACTGAGGAATATCCTTTCACGTAATTTAAAATAAAATATTTGTTTATATAATTTAATTAGCAAAGGTTTCTACGTATAGTATCTATAGATGTATAATTTAATTATTTGTTAAAACACTGTGTACATGATTAAATGTAATAATGTATCTACTATGATGATGGTAGATGACATTTAAGAAATGGCCATTATTATGATCTTATTATGTGCTCGGTAAACTCGTGTGAGCGTCGGAGTATGCATTCCCATTCGTGAAGGCGGTGACGTTTAAGAATCCTTAATTATCTGATCTAACGCACATAGACTAACAAGACAGTCAGCATTCTTGTAACCCAGAGACGTACACCTTGTCATTAGTCAACTGGTCCCGATCTAGGCCGATATACAGGTTTTGCTGTGTACGTTAAGGGGAGTGCTGTCGCTACATTTGCTTATAAATATGTCTTTGAAAACCTCGCTTATACCGGTTAGACATGTTTAGTTACGTTTAGTTAAATGCACAGAGATTCATTTCGACTTCAAATCAATGGACCGTGAACTTGAACGCGTGTATTTTTAGACAGGAAAGATTATCACGACCATGTATATCCGATTATATATATTTTTTAAATAATCCATTCCTGTAATTATGTAGCGATAGTATGCTTATCGTAGTGGTATTATTCAGATATCCTTATAGCTTGTAATCATACAGAACTATTCACACGCTATCAGTGACGCTATTAATACGCTATGATGATTTCAGGCTTTCATTCTAAAACCATCTTATGATTAAATGAATCCCCTGACATTTTCGCTTCACATTTCTACAATTATTTATATATACATTGGATTTCTCTGGCAATGTTAACACTTGCCCTAAGACATCCATTTGTGTTTGTGTTTGTGTTCGCCAAGAACAAACGTTGTGGGCAATTCACATAGCCCACTATATAGCACCAGTGAGTTATACTATCTAGTATGTACATGTATGTTCTAAACTGAAGGCACTTGCATTGGGTGTACATAGGTCCCTCCCCCTCCCGCCATACCCCTGTCACCCTCGGCACCCCTCACCCACATATCCATTGAGCTCACAGCCATTCCGGATCGGCCCTTTCCGTAAAATTTACCTTGCACAATGGCGCCTTCAGTGAATCTGAATAAAGCAAATATGGCGGTGTTTGAATGAAGTATGTGACGGTGTCGACTATCGTCAAAAGTACATACAGCGGGAGACATATATGTAATTTGCACAGAGTCGACCAAAGTGTTCAGTCTCCCCGACGTGTCATCGCGACTTTCCTTATATTGTTAAGCTTGTATACAACCGATGCGCATAGGTCTATGCAGGTGGTTTTTTCCCCCATTAGGATGCACGTATATTACTCAACTCGACGTTGCATGTACAGGGCGCTGAACAACATAATGAATGTCATCGTTTACTGCGGTAACTCCTTGTCAACGATGCAAACACAAATGCACACAACGATTCGTCTAATTATACTACTTCTAGGTTTCCCTTTTCCACTCATTTCTCCGCGTGATTTACTAACTATAGGTCAATATTGCGTAATTCTGGAAAACGTTGACATCGGAATTTGGGAACCGATTTTTATATTATCCACCGGAACTATACTTTCGTGGTTATTGCGACGTATCGCTGTTGTATACAGTATGTACATTGTGTATCCCTGGGACGTATTAAAATTGCTCATGTGTACCTCATACAGAGTAGGAGGCCATATGTTAATAGTTATAATGCTTGTATACATAATATCAACTTTGGGCGAGTATAGTCTACATTCTGACGCTCATACTTCATTGGCACAATACCATTACCTATTCTAATTCGCACATTTTCGCAGTTTTAAAATAGTACTATACATTGTAAATAGAATTCGGATAATAACATAATTACATAGTAATACAAGCGCTATATTCATCATGAAGCTATCGGTCTTAATTTTTTTCTATGAATTTTACGAAATTATGGTGAGCGTCCATATAAGTCTGTACAATGAGAGTCGTTAACTATGTAGGCATATTATACCACACAAGCATAGCAGTTTACTTATTAAATATAATATTTAAAAATATACGTCCTTGACAACTAATTTCAAGCTTAAAACTATGTACCTGCACAACATAACTACGGTATCTAGCACCATCATCAGTTTCATCGATGGGAGCCTCGAAATAGCGGCTGACCTCTGAGAGGTCATTATAACGGAAGTGCGTCCATATTGGTCACGTGTTAAAAAGTGAACGTCGCCTATAGCGTTTTTCTCCCACTATATACTGGCAGTATAATCTCGCCGTTAATGTTGCTTGGTATTATATACATCCACTTGAAGGTATGGGTCAGCATTTTAGATCTCAGGAAGACTCCTACAGTTTCTTTTCCATCCACAGGCACAAAATCTGTTGGAGAGTTTTCCTATCACTAAATATCTTGACCACTTGCCCCTCAACTGGTTATGTAATTGTATTTATACACAACACCAGTAATATGGCCATACACGTGGTAATGAGGTGTTTCTGAATAGCATAAGCCAGTATACAATATGAATATACCAAAACTATGCCTTCAGTTCGTTCTGGAATTGTTCCAAAGTAGCTCATTTTGGCTGGACAAAAATTCACGTTTTTCAAAACGAAACTTGGTCCAATAAACACATGCATAGAAGCCATGTTTGTGAACGTCCACAAAGCCACACAGACCGGAAGGGCATCGGATTTTATAACGTCATATTTAGTCACACGGGTGTTTCCGATCTCAGTACATAAGGTCGTACGCGCCGGTGCTTGGAAGACGACCTTGAACTTGCCTCGTGGAGTACCTCGACTTGTCGTTATCTCCCTGTCCTTCCGTGACCGACAGAATCTGCGAGAACAGCCTCAAAGTATCCATGCTACTCAGCTCGTGGTCGCTCGTGAATCCTGTGGAAGAGGAGGTCTGGGGACCGAATGTGCCTTCCAGAGCGCCGCGCGCACCAGAGTTCTCCATCACGTGTTCGTAGAGTCGTCTGCGCTGCTCATTGGCCAGAAGGTCGATCTCGATCTGACGCGTGACGATGGCGGAGCTCTTTCTCCAGACATTGAACTCGAAGTCGATGGGCACGACTCGTTCGGCGATGACCTTGATGATGACGAAAGCCTTGCCGTCCTTTAGCATGAGGTTCACCTTCTCGTTGACGGCGTCGAAGTTGTCCGTGTTCTCTGAGCCGTACTTGCTGCCGTCGGCGTGGAGGAAGTCGAGGTCGCCGTAGATCTCCTCGTTGTGGTGTTCCACGTCGATGTTCTGCCGGATGTCCTTTGCGTCGATGTTCGCGAGCTGGGACAGCAGCAGTGTGGACAACTTCTGTTTAGGCTTGGCGGCGACGCTTACTGTAATGGAGAAGATTTGTCGTTACTGGATGAAGGTCATGTCCATTCAATTTTAAACAAATAATAGTAGTAATAGTAATATCAATACTTTTTATTTATTAAAATAGTAGTAGTAATAATAATAACAATAATAATAATAATAATAATAATAATAATAATAATAACATAATAATAATAATAATAATAATAATAATAATTGAATGACACAAAAAATAATTCTGAATTATTAAACATTACAATTTATTAGAAACAATCTCTATTGTAGAAACGTATTAATTCATAATTATATTATTAGACAACATTTGTAAATAATATTCGAAACTTTCAAACAAAATATCTATACTGTACAGTACGTATTTGTTTTTGTGTTTTAATGTGAATGAAAATCCACTCTGTGATTATATTGACATATTAGCCCATAGTATCCGAAAGTTCTAGACAGAATTTTCAATAACAAATTTGCCCGTAGAAATATCTTTATCATAATTAATGCCCAAAGGTTTATTTTTGCTGTACGTTGGCTCTACAATTAATGTATGTGTATGTATAATTTAGTAAGACAATAAAACAAATCGGGTATTCGTCTAACCGTTATTATCTTAGGAAGCAACCAGCGATTTGTGTACAAATCATGATCAGGATTGATTAGACAATAATATAAAGAGAAATTCATAATGATTAATAGACTATTTAGGGGAATGGAATTAGCGGAGACCAATGGATTAAGCAGCCGTTTCCCACTGAAGTTGTGCCGCATCTAATGCAGTGATTGCTTTATCATCGTAATAGTGGGGTGAAAGCCTGAAATAATTTAGGGTTTATATCATTGCAGTTATTGTTTTATTGTCGCAGTAGTGAGATGAAAGCCTTCAGCTGTTATGTGGTACGGTAATACCCACTCTCCAAGGCTGATACTGATACAGTATTACATCTGAACAGTCATCCTCGAGAATCAGGCTATATTAATGACGGAGTTTGTGGTCATTCATAACCAAAGGTTCGAGGATGCTGAATAGTAGGCCATATGACAATGCATATATATATGCATTGTCATATATATGAAATTCTGGTCTTACTCATATTTGTTCTGATGAGAAGAAACCGGCGGATTTAGACTCGACCCTAGCGATTAAGAGGACCTCAGCGTAAATTTTGAAATAGATTTCAATAAGTGTCGCATACCTAGTTACAGGCCATGTCGGAACAAGAGCCTGGGGCGCGTTCAAAGACACAAGCGCTGAGTAAGCCGCTTAGCTAAACTGGTTCCCTGTCCCATGTACGGTTCATACGACTGTTGAGACTGTGGCTAGTTTGGTAAGCCGTTTGCAAGCGCTTCTGTCTTTGAACACACCCCAGGTGTATTTTATGTCATAGCTCTTCGTACTTACATATTATCCTACATTCAATAACCGACGCATATATGCTTGTCGCACTTCAATGAGCGGGTGGCGTTTAATGTTTATTTATAAAAAAAATGACCTGAATTTAAAGTATGTGGTATTTTAGTGCATACAAAAAATAACTGAATTGTACTGTATGTATAGGAAGATAAATCGACATGCTAAATAACACACGTAAGATTGTGGCAAGATTTCATTCAAATATAGTACAGAACAAGTTCATGATCATGTGACATGTGATGCAAGTATAAACCGTTGACTCATCCTAGTAGCAATTTCACTAAAATCGTAATGTTATATTGAATGTATAAAGTGAATATTGCACAGAAATTCTGCAAGTCCGATTTTTTTCTCTACTTTTATTTACTATTTTACTATTTTGTATTATTACTATCTTTGTTATTGTTGTTGTTAGTATATAGTATTATTATTATTATTATTATTATTATTATTATTATTATTATTATTATTATTATTATTATTATTTGTAATAGTAGTAGTAATAGTACCATTATTAATTTTACTAGTATTAGTATGGGCACGTAATTGTTTCACAGGGCTTTAAAATATTAGTTTTATTTCGTTACACTTTCAATCTAGGGAAATAATGCATATTATACACTTTCCAAGACCCATTAACATTTCCCAACCATAGTACAACGAAAGAACCTTATCTTCGCTAGAGTATGACCAAAAAGAAATATGCGTTCCTATGCATGCTAGCTTTACTTGGCAGTGTCTCAACGAAAACAATAAAACATGGACACAATTAGTTTGAAAAGAAAAGTTATACATATGTAGGCCACTTTGAATACCTTTGCAGCAATAAAAAGATAATAATAAGCTTGTGCCCCGAGCATTTCCTGTTCTGTGTTATATTCGTAAGAATCTGATTAAACTAACTTACTATTTAGATAACATATTTCCTGTGTGGGTATATACTGTAATAATACTAATAATGATCGCATTTATATAGCGCATCATTCACAATGATAGTGCTCTGTGCCGCACCATGTCCAGTGTGCGGTTCGCTGTGAACACATATCAAGCTGGACATGACAGGCATGTTCTAGTTCATAGATAAGTATATTGTACCCGATTTAATATACATGTAGTACATGTATATAATCATAATAATAACTTAATATGGCAATGCGTGCATGGTTGAATGAACATTGACACTAATTCATGTTATGAACAAGTGAATTCATGTGCTCATAGTTGAACAACATTGGTATGTGATATTCAAAATGCTTTGACATACCATTATCACGATTGGGAAAACTTTTAATATATATTATTTTACAATAGATATGCAATCATATATTTAAAAAGGATTCAGACGTCAAGAGGTTTCAAGAAATAGAGATTAATTAATTCAAATTATACCTTTAATTATGTTAAAGATATTTCTTAACAACAATAAGCTACGTCACGTGATACTTAAGCTTAAAGTTCACGATTTACTTATACATGTACTTAAACAATAGAAGATGAGTTTCCTTTTCCTGATTTGAATATCACGTGACCGTCTTTACGATAACTAGGCGTCGATAAGCAAATCATCTCACCGACGTACAGTAACCCTATTATATTTGCACGTTAGCCTTGGTTGTATCAGATTTCAACATTGAGATATCAGAAGTAGCTATTACATTGACAAATTCATGGACATTTGTTGTTTGTGGATCCAGTGGTTGTTTGTAAACACACATTATAATTGAGCTTTACCAGTTAGATTTCTGACGTTAACGTCATTTGAAATGTTTGTTTCTCATACGTCCCCGTCCCTTGTGTAGTTTTAAATTACGATGTTCTTAGAAGTACAGCCGACACAGCCTGTGAATATAACTAAGAAGTCACGTCGTGAAGTTCTATCAGGTTCGCCTGACTGCCTTTATTATTAGGCTTTCAATACGTACATCTACATCCCGCCTGGTGGCGTCAACAAAACGACCTTGGCCTCTGTGCTCAATGGGTAACTGTTGCTATAGGCTCATTCTCAGCTAAGTGGTCCAATTACAAATATTTGTGTCCCTCGTGATGTGGTAGAATATAAAAACACA
>JAVCKZ010099679.1:0-11046 GCA_034780755.1 Lepetodrilus elevatus | reverse complement strand
TTAATTCACTGTGTTTTAAGTCGGATAAAGGCCTCGTATCTGTCCATTACTGAGAGGTAATGGGACTCGGGGCCTACGGCCCCTCGTCTCCATTACCTCCCAGTAATGGACAGATACTCGGCCTTTATCCTATACAAAATGTTATGCTATTTATCTTGTCTTTGATGCATCAACTGATCGAATTGCAAGCAAACGTTGCCTTTACGTATTATATTTTAGTATACCACTTTTGAGTTACCGGGTATGTCCGCTTGCATTGATATAATGTAGCAAATTCATGTTGTCTATCGGGGTGGGCAGTGGAATTGTGTTTACCAGACATCGGGGGAAAGGTTTTTGGAAGTACAAACATGATTTTATGTACGGTATGTCAAGTAAATGTACTTTGCAGTTGTAGCTAAGAACTACTCCAAAATGACCATAAATATGCAATAATATTATGCCTTTAATGTTCAGTGTGTATTAATTTTATTGAACATACACTGATAAAGTATATAAAGCATATTCACTGATAACGAATATTGCATAGTTGCACATGGTTCCAAGCATTGCACACAGACAGTTCAGGTCCCAAGATTAAGAAACTTTTTCCATACTCTACGGTACTAAATTTTGTTCATAAAATGTCACGTGACATCATAGCTTGAGTATGTGAGTAGGGTTATGACGTCACATGACATTTTATGAACAAAATCATGAGTTGAGTATGGAGTCGTAATCTCGGGGCCAGGTTGCACCCCATCAAACCTTGATCTACCCCTGAGCTGTCACTGACCCTAGGCAATATCATGAATATGATGATCTAGAACTCTCCGCCCATAGCGAGCACACAGCGACGCGTATAGACCAATCCATGGCAAGCATTTGTTATTGTAGGACATTTTCACTCTCATGTTGTCCTGTCAATAATATACACGCTTTAGTATTTAGACTCCAATATAATTTTGAATTCAAACTTGTTGTAAGATGCAGTTATGATGCAATTATATCCAACGATTGGTCCCAATATTCAGTGAAGCCTCTCCAAGCCAATCCGTATACATCATTTTGGTCTCTCACAAGCAATACTTTGAAAGCCAGTATTAAATAACACTGGTAGCTTATAATTAATCAAAACGAAACAAGTCATAAAATTAAAAATGTTTATAATAATATAAGAAGGTGAAAAAAAAAAGCATTTGACATGAACAATCTGAGCAGTTATATGCCATTTTGATTTATCAGTCATTCAACTGAATGAACAATGAAAACTATGTAATGTATACACTCTCAGCGATGATGAACAATATGCAGGTTTTCTGTGACGAGATTTGTATTGCACTGTGGTATGGTAAGTACTATGTATACTCAGAAATTGAACAGCTGGTAACAGTATACTTTAGCAGATCATAGAACCTTCTTGCCATTTTCACATCACAATTTCAACACTTTCAGTGAAACTTTCATACAATAAAATGGACCTAAAACATTCAACTTTGACCTGTAGCAATGCTCACTGCTATCTGCATGGACACACAGTTAGTCAGTTACCATAACAATCTGTAAAATGGTCATCACAGAATATGTTTTAAGTATCACAATCACATTGTCAGGTTTAATTTAAAAGTCAATTTCTTTCACAGCATGTGAAAAGAAATGTTTTATGATTTAACATAATGTTGCTCCAACAAAGAAAAGAGATCACAGAGTATGGTGTACTAGATAGTACTTTGCACTATATCATAAATATGTGTTTTAAAAGGTTAATTTCAACAATTGGGTTTTTCAAATATTCTGCACAAAATCCTTTTTTTTTAACCATGGTAATAAAATGAACAATATGCCAGAACTTAAATTACTCCAACAATTTGAATACAGTACCACAATACCATTCCCCCCTCCCCCTCCCCCTCACCCGAGACACGATTGTAACTGATCGTAACTTTATGGCCAAATCAGTGCCAATGAAGACAGTGATAATCATATCATTATAATATCTAGTGACTAGTCAGATTATTATAACACTGCACTGAATTAAAAACAAATTCTGGCTCTACTAGCATTAAATATAATATTATCAAATATTTTTATAGTGTCAGGTAACTGAGTGAGTGAATATGAAGTTTAACGTCGCTGCGGGAATCTTTCACCCATTTGCGACGATATCAGATAACTGTTTAAGTTATCATCAATAACACATGTATTTGGAAAAGAGTAAATTAGTTAATGTTATTTTAGTTACAAGATCTTGAATTCTATTTTAATAAATACTGGTAGGCTAAGAATACTGCCATAGTTATCAGATTAAGTATTTCTAAATTCTAGTAATAAAACTACCACAATTTTCAGTTAAAACTTTATGGAAATAGTGGTAATGGTCTGATAAGAGAAGTCACTACTACAAAATTGTGTGTCTTGTCAACAATACTACTAGTATCTAGAAAACAAAATCAAGAATGTGATTAATTTAAAACCACAATTATCACAACTACACATTCAAAGACTACCTGCCACTGGCTTGCATTGTTTTGAACATTATATTAATTCAGTTTCTCTTACTTGACACTTGACAGATATTCTGCATGGCAGGCTTTAAAGTTAAAATATAATCACCAAGATATGTACGAGTATCTACCATAATTGTTGTACTGAGGAATTGTTTGTTATCTGATAATCACATATGATAATGTAGTAGACTAAATGTGTGTACTACATGTGAGAATGACATACCGGTACACAGTGGTATCCAATATTACAAGAGAACCACTATACACTAGAATCTACATACTTAGGGATGCTAAATCCTAAATTACAATGAACATTTCTAAAACGCCTATTCATGCTACTACTTTATATTCATTGAACATCCAGGTAATGCTGTGTTCCCATTCATGCCATCATGTCACTATGTCATATCACAGTCAGAGTTTGGCTATTGGGAAAACCATACAAGTCAATAACAATTTGTAGCTTCCCATAGTCACTTCTTGCCAGGGCTTTCGATGTTACATGTCATATTATTATCACAAGCAGTTCAACATTCACACATTCCAGCACTCAAGTGAAAAGAGAAGAGAAAAAAATTCTCTGTCTGATCGTCATTTATACATGGTGAGCCTTGTTCGCGATTGTCAGGGAGTGTTTACAACCAGATATCTATTTCCATGTCTATAACTGTCAGTTGTTGCTTCGGTATAACTTGGTTTTCTCTAGTTGATATCCGGAACACAAGATCTTAGGCAGTGATCTCCACCTGGAATTCTTGAAGCAGCCCTTGATTGTCACATACAGTTTCTGAATCATCACCCAACCCCTGTTGTCTTCCTTCAGTCGTAGGTTCAGTTCAAAGGTGGACACAGTGTTGGGATCACAGGCAATTTTTGCAATACGATGACACGAGTTTTTCCCCTCCATTTTGACATGAAGCAGGCACCCTCGCAGACCGTACGGTTCATCCTGAGACATGCGAACGACATCCTGAGCTATTTTATACATCAGTCCACAAGGAAATAGGATCTCACACTGCAGCTTACTTTCTCGGGCGTGTCTCAATGCATCCTCAATGTCATGTTTCACCATTTGGCACTGGTTGTATTCCACATTGTCTTCAAATGTTCCATAGTTGTTCAGACCTATAACATGAGATTCTGAAACCAAAAATGTATACATTCAATGATTCATCAACAATGAACAGATAGATATTTTTTCTGATTAAACAGGCATTTATTTGTGTTTAGTCTTCAATATTTAACACCAAAAATAAAACTTAAAACTTGGTAGTCTACACATCCAAATGAAATTATACTATTTATTCAGCCACATTGTGCACCAATATTTTTATATTATTTGTTTGGTAACTAGTATAAGTAATATATTTATAGAGATTAATAGGGTCTAAATAATACACAATACTATTTGTGGTAAATACTAGTAACTAATATTATCAGCTGATATCAAGGTGAAGGCATCATGATTCTAATTTCTAGTCCTTAATTATACTCATTAAACTTAGGCATTGTACACATTAATAGATAAATAACAAGTTGAATAATATAACAAGCTTAAATAAAAATAGGAAGTATTATTTTCAAGATATTATTAGTGTTTGCATCTAACGCTGGACATATTTGTGCGGTAGGCCTTGTCGTCTGCTTCCGCCTGTCAGTGAATATTTTCAAGTGACAGACGGTTTCACAAATGATTCACCCTGGGCCTGGCTAAATATAGCGCCTGTAGATCTGACATCATATCTACTTACCCAAATATTGTTTGTGCTTTTCGTGATCGAAGTCTGTCTCAATAACTAAGGCATAGTCCGATTTCTTGTCAGTCTTGTCAGAAAGACTTTTGAAGAGATCTTTGATCCTGTGAGCAACTTGGTCGAACATGTTCATAAATGCAGATGTGAGAAGCAAGTTGAGCTACGGTGTCGGCAAAGACAATGGAATCCACAGGATAACAGTTGACTAGAAAGAATGAACAGAACACCTGTTCTGCACAACTAGACGTATGCACCGTTGCCAAGTGTTGCCTGCATTTAATTTTTCAACAGCCCAACGATAACCACTTCTTTTCCTCGAAGAAGTCAGCGTCGAACTAAACCGGTGACAAATCAGCTGATTATAAAGGAGCCCGGATGATCATTTGCATAATACAGCCATATTTGGAAGATGGAAAATCCCACTCCTGTGGCATTGTCCAATCAAGGGACGCGCACGGTCGCCCAGGCGGTAATCAAGGGTCATATGCTACGATGAAAGGTCACCATGAGAACACAAAGAACTCTCTACACTGCGATTTTAGTAATAATTGAAAGAAAAACATGTCTGGCCAATAATGTAAATTATTCCTGCAGACCTGATTGAGTAGTAACTTCTGTTTTACTCGTAAACTGTCTGTCATACGGTAATATGAAAACTTTCCCAGTGTCGACTTTGTTCACAGATGTGCGGGTTACGCATGACTGAACAAAAAGACAGGGCTCATTTCGTGCCAGTCAGCTGTTGATTCGGCCTATTGTGTCGCATTTTACGGGTCTCACACCATCAATCGCTAGTATTTCTATATATCACAATACCATAACATACCGTGGTTACATCACCATTGTATTTTTTGTTCATGAACTATCACTAATTAAGTATCTTAATTAATTCCCTATTGAGTATGTAACTTGTCATTGTTGGACGTTGCCAAATAAACAAAAAGTTGAACGTAGACCAGTATGTGCACACCATCAGCAGTAGACAGCAGTAGACAGCTGGTAGACAGATGAAAGGAAGGCATGCAGGCAGGCATTAACACTTTGTTTATTAAGTCAAAAGAAATAAAAGTAAGAATTATTTGTATATAACATAGAGAATAACATGTAAAATGTTTGATAGTTTATTTGATTACTATTTTTGCATTTAAAATTGTTAATCTGTTTTGTCTAGTACGTACTGTACTTTTAATCAATTCTATGAAAATACGTTCAGCGTTTCTTGAAAGAACAACCCGATTACTAGTATTAATGTTAAATATATATAAAAAACACACAAAAAATAATCGAATAGACTAGCAATAATCATTTGTTTCATTCATCGCACCTCGAAAATTCAGTTAGACGTGCACTATTTGCACTGCATGCCATGTTCTGTGTATCTGCATTCTATGGAACTACATGTACATTGACGTGGAACATACTTCTGTAAAAGTCTTCCTGATGCAGCAGGGCAATCAGAAATGTCAAACTTTCAGACCGCTGTACGTGGTGGTCAGACGAAGTTCATAAAAGTATATAATTTATGTAGTCAATATTCACTAAAGCATTATTTGCGTGTGCACGCGGTGTCATTGTCCGGACTGAGCAGCGCCGAGTAATGCCGAGCAGCGCCGAGTGATGCCGCAACATGATACGTATCTCAAGTTGTTATTCTGTCTGCATAACATGATGAAAACAGTTTGATATCAACGGTCATGTCAGTCAATCAGCTGATCAGCGATAGTCGCCTTTCTCCGATACACCGGTAAACAAGCAGACCCCGATAACACATCTGTCCTTGAACCCTAAGTTCCTCGTCTCCTTAACCTCTACAGAATAGACCCCGGCCAGAAAACAGATAATTTAGGTGACTAATATAATGTACACAGGTATACAGAAACATTCAGTTTGATCAACTACACACTTTAAGAAGTAGTCGTGCCTAATGCCACGTATATAACAACTAGTACATGTTTACATGCTTCCACCATTGTATTATTTGTCCACTTATTTCCGCGTGCATGTATAACTGCGTTACATATGACATATAGTATCACTGATATGATGTGCATTGGGTAGTATAAGTGGTATACCTTAATATAGGCGTAAAATAACAACTTATTTCAATTGTGACCGAATCATATAATAAACAATGAATAACCCTATAATTACTAATACATGCATTTCTTGTACTTTTGTAAATGATGGAGAATAATTTCGACTATCGATGGTATACTTTAATAGTGGCTTAAGATAACTAACAAGATATATTATAGCTGTGACCGATTCATTATATACTTTAAGATTACATGCATTTCTTATACTTTTGTAAATGATAGAGAAGATAAGAAAGCCATACTCAAATACCGATGAACCATGCTAGCAGTTACATTACACGTGATTAAGCTATACAATATACATAAACCGCATACTCCACACACGTGTGTACAGAACAAACATCTTGGAAGGGTATTTTAAATTATATTGTCTTAATATGCGGGATGCGTGACTTATCGACAGCGTTGGAGGACCATTAAGGGGGGGGACAACTCTATATCTATCTGTGTGCGGTGAGCTCGAGAACCTCTTCAGCTCTCACCGCCAGTGTTCTACTGCTATACTAGTGTCTACGGTGGATACTTATACAGTCAGCAGACACTGTTCTCCCACGCTATAGTGAGGCCATAGATGGGATTTGATAACATGTTGAAAATGACGAATTGCATTTGTGGTTAATGGAGTTGACGAGACGCTGTAAAGGTTCATAAATACATCTAGACGGTTTATGCATGACGTCCTGGTGTAGCTACAATATTGGTTGCAAGTCAAATGTTAGATGCCTGCTAAATTGCGAACAACTGTTATTGCTACCATAGTTTTATCAAACCAATTTTCAAGTATTGTAGTAATAAAAGTATTTCGGTTAAAAAATTTGACTTATAAATCTATTTAATATATCCACAACTGTTCTAAGCATTGAATCTGGTCATTTGTATGCATAGGCCTACACATTTTGTTGTTGCGTTTACTCTAGGTCTGTGTACACTGGACACATTTCCCCAACATTTCCCCAACATTTGTTGTTACACCATGTTGGAAAAATGTTGGGAACATGTTCCTAGTGTACACAGGGGAAATTAGTTTTACAACATGTTGGAGAAATGTCGGGAAAATGTTGTAAAAAGAATTGGCGAGTTATTTATGTTGGAAGAATGTTGGGGAAATGTTGCTAGTGTGTCATCAATTTGAGGTCATGTGATTTAATGGACAAAATGGTAGCAATGCATTGACGCCCCTATTTCGTAGATTATACCAAAAAAATACGTCATTTTATTTAGTTAGTCAAAAAAATTTATTCGGTAAATACTTTTATTTGAATAAAGTATGTTTGTGCTCCAAATTATAGATTTCTATATTTAAGGATCACTATATTAAAGAAGTATTATATTGCAAAATTACTATATTACAGGAACAAAGTATCGCTGGAAAAATCTAGCGTGGATATTGTCTACCACTTGTTCATCAACTGGGGAAATAGTTATATTCTGTTCAACACGATGGTAAATAACAACTGGCAGATGCAAGAAGGGATGACCGCCTCAATCTCCGGCAGACATCGTTATACTCTGGACATCGACATAACGGACACTGCCTTTAAAGTAATATTTTTAAAAGATTGTATTGACATTTAGGGCAAATTTCAATATTTCACTTTAAATACCGTAATCAAGGCTTGCCAGTTTGCTTGCCAGTTTGTGGCAGAAGGTATCCCGCAACATCTGTTCAACAGGTCATAGGTCATGCACGAGCTGCCTTCCACTTGTGAACAAGAGGGGCGACGTTGCCGCTAGTACATTCATTTATATAGTTAAATCGTCCGTTGTCTTGGTTCAAATAACATTGAATAGTTGACAACTAGGAAAGTATGTTTTGTATGTGAATGCACTGAATACTTAGTATTTATTTATGAGAACATCACAAGATATTGTTGTAAACTTCTACCGCACTGTTTTGAAAATCCGAAGAATTACTACACAGTGTATCATGATAAATAGAGTTTCGTGGATGGTTACTTTCGTGGTATGTTGGTTCTTATTAATACATGTACAGTAAGATATACGTCTGATACGATATTATATACTTTCATTCAACTTATTATTTTTCAGACATATATCAATGGCAATCTGTTGATGACAAATCTACAAAGGATGCCGGTTCAGGATATTCGACAACTCACTCTGGAGGGCTTCACAACTCTGTACGACTACACCATCACCTATAGCGGATGTTGAGTGTTATAGTGATCATTAAGATGAGCAACGGACAAGTTGTGCTGAATTGCGTTGTGCTGAATGTGTTCACGTTTTATCCTTAGGTCCTAAACAGGTCAACTGTCTGTTTGCACACGTATTTCTATAGATGTGTGCCAGAGGTACCACATGAAGTGAAACCGACACCTGGACCCGAGATTTCGAAACATTTTGAGAACGATTGTGTACTTAATAAGATGTCCATTCACATTGCACAATGGCCAAAGTATGCACAGTTTCTTATCAGGGTGTTGTTTATCGCAGTGCTGAAGGGTGGAATCACCGGTTGGAAATGTTTTAAGACAGCACTGACACTTGCTACCTCCCATCGTCATCCTCAAAAATTAAAATGAGCAAGAACAAACCCGAAATTATTGAAATTTGCATAATACATTTATTACTAATTATGCCGAATGTATGCTACAAACTGGTCTAATAATGAAATCCAAAGTTCTGTGAAAGGATTCTGAGCATACAGTGGGCGCCAATAATATATATAATGTATATTCTGCAATATAAATTTAAGATGAGTCGATTTCAATGTGTTATACAAAGTGATATAATATTAAACGACATTGTCATGCGAATTTAGCCTCCAAATAACAAGCAAACCTATCATTATTGTCAATTGTGTCGCATCAACTCGACACAGCACAATGAATCCGTAGCTTTATCTTATCAAATCATATACATACATCTTCTCGTTGTAACCTAGTCAACACCCTGTGATAGGTCTCGTCATGTTCTGATCCCTAGCTGACTTCATAGACAGCATCCATCTCTCCAGCAAACTCCCTCAAACCACTGGAAAGTACCTGGTGAACATAAAGAGATGAAACAGTTAAAATTTGCATACAGTATAATAAATAAATCTATTGTCAATCCGACAATCTGATTGGTTCACGTGACCCCAAAACATTGCATTCATACTTTGATGAACGAAATGTTCTTAGGCCAGGTGCTTGATTGACAGTTTACCGGTCGCGGCTAATGTCAATATCAAATATTATTACGCTGCGCTTGCAAGTTAAATGATTAAATATATACGCTTTTGTTATTTCAGACTATCAAATGAATGTAATTTCTACCAATTTGTTACGTAATTTATTTATAAGGATTTAACTGTCATTTTCTTTACGTTCATCGAGGTATGAACGTAAAAACCGATGTGCAAACTTGACAGTCAATCCTTAATTAAACATTATCTTAGCACACCTTTCTCCTGCAGCTTCTCTTCTGACATGTAGTCTGGTACTTTAGGCTGCTGTGGGGGCGGGGGCTGCTGAGGCATGGGTGGCTGCTGGGGGGGCTGAGGGGGAGCCATCGTGGGCAGCACAATCTGCTGTATGACCGGCTGCTGGCTGATGATGAAGGGCTGGCCCCCCGGACCGATCACTGTGTAGGGGAAGGCCATCCTTAGAGTCTACTACCTGAAACACATAGCACTGCTGTCATGCATGCATTCAAATAATAACATTCTATAGAGGTGAAACATTAACACAATATGGTAATAAAAAGACGACTCAAGAAAAAAACATCAATGTGAAAAATTTCAGCAGGGCAAAATCTCACAAAATCAAGGCCTGGCCCCGATTTGATTGAATTAATGTTTAACGTCGCGGCGGGAATATCTCACCCATAGGCGACGAGGCCTGGCCCCGAGGTTACGAAACGTTTTGAGTACAAATTTGTGCTCAAGCCCAAAATGTATATGCCGTTTTATGAACAAAAAAAAAAAGAGTTGAGCACAAATTTGTAACCTCGGGGCCTGGAAGCCTATTCTCGAAACATTCTCACAAACTTCTTAGCCTAACAGTTTGTAGCCATACAATAAGAATCATTAAGATTGTGAACGTTTTGAGAATAGGTCTCCTGGTATTTTATAACATTCATATTTTCATTGCCATGTATTAAAATATCCTGTACAATTGCCACAATCTATAGCATCCTGTTAAATGTGTGCCGAGGATTAGACCTGCATGTGTTTAGCATTATTTAAAAATAACACAAATTACAGCGAACAATATTACAGATTAAACTTAGAACATGTTGCTACAAAGTTTTATGTTTTATCACTGTACTACCCAACTATCTTGTGATGTTAGAAGGAACAAATTATAATACATTAGTGAGTGGGTGGCAGATGTTTCGCACCTATTTGTTGCGCTCCAAATCATTTCACCACCCATACCTTTTCGACACTACCTAAATTTTGAGTACATTTTCGACCCTAACGATTTTCTAAGGTACACTTCGCTCAAACTCTTCTTTTTTTTACTGGAACTCTTCACTATATTGTCATAATTTTGTGACGTCATATTGTCATCTAGGGCTGTATACCGGTACTCGGTATACCGAAATAACCGGTCCGTACTCTCCGATACGAACCGAACCGAAATGAAGAAACGCATTTCGATCTTTTTTTCGGTACCCTACCATGAATTTCAAATAATTAAGAAATATATTATAAATCAATGTAAAAGATATCCATGAAGCACAGGCTCTTGTCACAAATAT
>JAVCKZ010099668.1:0-11048 GCA_034780755.1 Lepetodrilus elevatus | reverse complement strand
GGTCCAAAACACGCCCCCCCCCCCCCAAGTCAATTTTCTTAACGCCCTGGGCATTTCATACATCGGAATACGGTAATTATAAAAGAAATAATCATTTTAATATATTGAATACGTCCAGACATTGGTGCACATATCTTCATTAATTAAGATACCATTCTTATTTATATTTACATATGTATAAACACACACACCCCCTCCTCCCCCTCCAATAAACTGCACATTCTGCAAACCATGAATAATACAAGTTGATATGCGTTTGTGATGCTCTACTTGTGTTACATTACAATGAGTGAGTGAATATGGAGTTACATTACAACCAGTGACAGATATTAATTAGCACCCCAATAACAACAATAGTTAATAAATGGTCCCCAGGGCTATGTAATGTACTAGAACGTATTCATACCATACACTCACACAGACAGTGCATGAACCTATTTATCCCACAAGGGACGCGTTGACAACACATTTATCATACCGAACACTAAATCGTTTCAATAATTTATATGCACAAAGTTGTCGATAATTAACCAGTTAATTCTCGATGGAATTGCCTGGTCAAAAGACAGATACCACTCTGCAGCCCTCCTCCATCAAATTCATCACAATTAATTATTGTATATTTATCCGTCTTTTTTTCATGTACAATATTTGGTGTTTTTCCAAAAACGGTATCTGAATCTGGAATGTGCATATATTTATCCCTGTCTTTTTTTCATGCATCACCATTTGGTGTTTTTCCGATAATAAAACGGTATCTGAATCTGGAATGTGCATATATTTATCCTTGTCTTTTTATCATGCACCACCATTTGTATTTTTCCTATACCGTAATAAAACTGAATCTAAATCTAGAATGTACATATATTTATCCCTGTCATTTTTTCATGTACCACCATTTGGTCTTTTTTCCCCGAGAATAAAATTGAATCTAAATCGAGAATGTGCATATCATCTTGTCATAGTCCAACATAACAGTAGCCTGACATTCTAGCTAATGTGAGTTAGTCAGCGAATCAGATCCAATCAGAATCCAACATTCTCAGGTGTGAGCTGAGATAATGCACATTATTGCTTCATATCACCTGATTAATAACACGGCCATTAGCACCGCCGGCACTATGACATCTACGGTTACAGCACCTGCCAGGTGATAATTGTAATATACAGTGTGGCGGCACTGGATACGGCTTCGTATTGATTCCTTAGCTTACTCTCACAAACTGGACAATCAAGGAGCATGGAATGTTTGTACGTTTTATTTACAATGCTGGAGATGTTAGTTAGTTAATGAATGGTTGGTAATTTCAGTAAAATGTATTTGATTAATTTCTTTATAATATAATATTATTTATAATTTAATTATAGATAGATAGATAGACTATAAACACTCCCCAGTGACTATAAAGAGAGACAATCATAAAGACACTTTCCAGTCACTAAAAACATGCTCTCAAGTAACTATAAACAGAGACAATCATAAAGACTTTCTCCAGTAACTGTAATGGGAGACAATCATAAAGACACTCTCTCCAGTCACTAAAACACACTTCAAGTAACTATATAAAGATAGACAATCATAAAGACACTCTGCAGTGATGATAACAAAGAGAGAAATCCTAAAGACCCTCTCCAGTGACTAAAAACACGCTCTCCAGTAACTATAAAGATAGACAATCATAAAGACACTCTTCAGTGATGATAATAAAGAGTGACAATCATAAAGACACTCTCCAGTGACTAAAAACACACTCTCAACTATAAAGAGAGACAATCATAAATACCCTCTCAAGTAACTATACAGAGAGACAATAATAAATACTGTCTCCAGTACCTATAAAGAACTATTGGTATACCTGCAGTAACCGCATCATGATGGCATGGAAGCAATGTCACCTCTATCTGCTATGAAAATCTCATCCAGTATCGGAACTTTCCACAAGTCGGCGCCATGACTCCGAGCAGGGACGCGGAACTGGACACACACATAATTCCAGGTGCAAACCTCACGGAAACTTCCGCGACTACACGTAAGAACTAGTCGCGTAACGTCCGATTCCTCGTCATCACAGGAGAAGATATGACAGGTCGCTCGATCAATGCTTCCTCGCGCACAAAACCCCCTCCAGTAACTGTGGCAGAGTAAAATCAATCTTCAGCTTTAAAGGTGAGAATGTAACGTTGTATTGACCAGAGAGAGGCCCGGGGTCTCTTGTTCCTCCGCGCGATGTACACCTCTCCTCACGTGCCCAATGAGAACTCTTCACAGCCTCTGATCTCAGTCGTATCTCAACACGCATCGACGCGCGGTGATCTGTTATGATTGGAGATATTCTTGGACGCGAAGTTGCAGTGGGAGGCACAACAGTGTTCTTTAATGCTCGATTACCACTTTCTATAGAGACAAGTTAAGTTTGAGAAAAGTTTCGAGCATGTAATCATTGAAATGACAAGGGTTATGTGGACTTTAATCACTATGGCTGATCCTTCTGAAATACAACACAGAACTGCTACAGAGTGCGGGGAAATTGTGTCATCTCGGTTCAGGCACTTGGGAGAGATTTTTAATGAATATACTTAAAAGTTCTTAGAATATATTATTGATTTAGGACGCTTTTGTTTTATGAGTATAATTGAAGTTACACGTGAAGTTGCTTTTCTATCAATGTTTATTATCCTTTTAAAAATAGTACGTTTTTTGTTAGTTTGTTATTATTATAATTTATTGGTCTATTTCCATAATATTGTTACATTTCTTTTGTCCATAGATATTTTTAATTTATTTTTAAAACAATAACATTTAAAATATTTTGACATGAGTGTTGTCATGTTCTAACAATAATATCTCTGCTGTTTTCAATGTTAAAGGCAAACAGTAAATTTCCATAAATTTCCATTGCAACCTGATGGTAAATGGAACGTGGGCAGTTCCTGTTTTATACTAGTTCGGCTTTCAGTCACCTGAGGTATTTTTTTGTAGTAATCCCCCATGAATCCGCAATTACAAATTCTAATTTCTGTGTATGGAATGGCTGAAGTAGGCGCTAGAGAAGGCGGTATCCATGGTGATTTCAAGGTCGTATCACACTGGCCCAAGCGCGTAAAGCGCCAGAGCCTGAGCCTCAACGTAGGTTCATGACCAATGTTTCCAATGATTCGATGTTGAATTTATATCTACTGAGCTGCAATTTCCTATAGCAACCATTTGTAGTGGTATATTTGCCTGAGATGACAACACACAATAATCCATGCCGTTTGAACTGATCTACTTGGTTACGCTATTCTAAAATTAGTCTAGCCATTTCAGTAGATCCAATTCCTATCCATTTGGATCCAATCCTTAAATGGTTAATAATGCAAATATCAATTACAAGCGTGATTCTTTTCAATGTCGGTGTGTTGCTCCCCGTCGGTGGGAGTATGCTCACTGCTCACTGCTCACTGCAACACTACAATGTTAGTGTTACTGCCAGCTGAGTACCCACTGCTCACCAAGATAAGTACGGAGCCTCGAAAAGAACAACACATTCATTGCCCATCCATTAAACAGTCTGGTATAAGAAATTGGCATTTTTTTCAAGACACTCTAGAAAATAAATCCTTTCTTTTCTATTATAATTTCTGTGTTTCCAGGTGGGAGTTTTAACCTCAGTTGTCCCCCTTGTTATCTCTATCCTACAGTGGTACTCAGCTACACACGTAAGTAGATTACCAGTCGTGCAGACCTCTTGTGTTCCATGATTGAGGAATTAGCCTACAAACATCATTATAAGATGGAGTTCGAGCTGGGATACAGCTATACACAGCTCAGGCGATTGCTTAGTTAATCTGAAGACATTGGGCCATAGCACCTCCATTCTCTTCAATTACCACCCTGGAAACTTAATTGTAATGAACATTATTTGATTATTTGAAAATTTCCATAATTTTTCACTCCTGAAATTTGTTATGGAGATTTATGAAGAAAACCTTGAGTTAAACATACTCAAAACAGTTCCACAATCTCGGGGGCCAGGCATAAACGCTATCCTCTGTAGAAATATATGACCAAATCAGAATGCCGCCCAGTTATCTCCCTTGGTAAATAAGCATCAACCTTGACATTGATGTCAATTCTATTTCAGGTTTCCATCTCACAATAAATACATTATCACAAGCTTGCTTAAATACTGAAGGAGAAAGTGTTAAGCTGGAAATGATTCACTCAATAAATTCCATACAGAGATATAAAAAACAAAACAATGTCTTACACAACTCAAAGGCTGGTATATTTGTTAACATCATCGCACTGGTAATGAAAGAAAGATTGCGCAATAAGAAGTTCCTTTGATAGCAAGGTCGGATTAGAAATTGTCAAAGAAACCCGATGACAAGTCGCCGTTTTTTTACGAAATGCTGTAATGGAAATGACAATCGTTCTTGCATGTCTAGGCAGGCCGGGATATTGCAAACATTCACGGCAATATTGTTTGGGGCAGGAATTATTGATAAGAGATTATGTACATACCGACTACTGGAGAATGTGTTTATAAGTTAAACAATGGTCATTGTCCAGTTCTGTTTAACCATTAACCTCAGTAGAGTAACTCATGCCATTCTGTGAAGATCTCAAATACAATCAATCTACGCTTTGTGCAGTAGCGGCGACTATATGTCATTGCATTCCAGCCGAGAAAATACTCATTTGAAGACGGTTCTGAAGCCCTTGGAAAGTACTAAAGGATACTTTGTTCCAGTTTTCAACTGACAACTTTCAATTATCAATATTGACTTCGGAGGACTTTCTAACCATGGCCGACTTTAACCGAAATTGTGTTTGGCACCGAAACCAACTTGCGTGAAATCAATGTCGCTTTACAGTGGGTCGTAAACAGACTCTCAGCGCAATTGCTTGACTGCTTCGCACAATGAATTGGCCAATCAAATTCCAGTAGACATTATACAGCTTCCTCGCTGCCAATGAAATCGTGATGTCAAGCCGTCATCAAACATCTGCTAGTCTTCGCGTGGAATCACTAAGGTGGACGGAACGCTGATGAAATTCTCCGTTACTGGATCTCAATCCCGCCACTTCAATCAAGACTCTCCTAATGCCAAATATTAATGAGAATTATCTACGAATTAACTTCTTTTTGAAGAAGAAAGGTCCCGATGAATCCATATCGTCTGAAGAGGAATCAGGGTTTTCATGATGCTAAGATCAAATTATATGTCCATTGATTGATAATGGATACAATTCATAATACCGATACTCGTAAACCACTGGTGATCTTCTACTCACTGAAATCTGACCAAAATACTTGTGACCACTCTCAATGATAAGTTGACAAGGAGGGAGTGAGAATTCTACCCAAGGATCGACCTCACCCACACTGTCCTGCCTACACGCAGATTTATCCGTCGCGACCTGTTTGTCTTGGCCTGTCTGTCTCGTCCTGTCCGTTTCCAGATGTCGCGTAGTCTGGTATAGCCAGAGGTAATACACATCTCATGGAGAAAATGATGGCTTCATAAATAGAGACCTTTATGACCTAAGGTGATCTGACCAAACACAGGAACCCTGACTTGAATAATGTGCCCAGTGTCGCGGAAACGGACGTCAATGTCCAAGTAATTGATGATCTTATCAGAGTCTTAAGTACTCCACTGATATCCCTGTGCATTTTGGGCCTAACATACATTTTTCCATAGGTACTTGTGCACTTTACGCGGTAGTTTCGCAAATTTCACCCTTAATTTTCTCGTCGCGATATCGGGAATATTGTCTGTAGATGGAAGGTCACCCTGAGACAAATTGGCGGATTATGTAGGATCTCGCAACGAGTGACCAGATCCAATCACCAGAAGTCAGGAAATACGTGGCTCAGTTCTTGCACGGTGATGGACATCCACCACACCCGACGCTATTTCCTGCTCTGGTACGGACCGGGCTCCCCACGATAATCACGCATTCCCAGACGATTTTCCTGTGCCGTCAGCGCCGACTTAATGCCCTGTCAGAGGTCAGAATACGAAATGGACCGGGCTTAGTTTAGATCTAAGGAATATTTTTGCATTTCTTTGCCCGTCATTTACAAGTACAATACGAGATAACGGGAGAGTGTGATTACTTTGTGAAGTACAAAAAGTTGGAAGCATTTAGTTGGCATCTATAAATAAATACCCCAGTCAGCGACTTTTCAGAAAATGTCATCAGTAACATGCTATCAAGATAATATATTTTCTACATCCATATCTATGGACATAACTTATCTTTGGATGTAATATATCTATGGACATAACATACCAATGAATATAACACATTTGATGCTCATGTACATTATTAACTAACAATAAAGTTAAACTTTTAAGAGGATGTCAGCTGTTTTAAATCTACCATTAATGTTTTAGGAAAGTTATACGATTAAGACATTGTTTTAAAAGCAAACGTGTGGTTTAGTTTAGCAATATTTTACTTAAACGTGATTGATTTTATACCAACCTAGTTAGGAGTAAAGAGTTAGGAACTTGGTTCAGCAGAAACATCTATAGAGAGAAGTGGTAAATGAGAATAAAGGGATGTTAACAATGCTTTACCATCTAACTTTGATTGAAATGGTTTGCAAACTAACTTTTATCTTTATTTTATTGATTCAAACGGAATTTATCCCAATGGTGCAATCTATCCTGTTTCGCATAGATTTCCAATTCAAGGTTCCTTTTACAAAGCTCTCTTATCCACTAAGAGACCATAGCGCTCTATTTGAAGTTTATTAACTTGGCAAAGAGAGCGCTATGGTCTCTAGGTGGATAAGAGAGCTTCGTGAAAGGATACCCCTGAGTTGCATTGGTTGACTCAGTTGAAACTTACAATGATATTAGCCCTGAAACCCACATTATAGTTTGGCATGAAATGCATTAAACCCCCTATTTCGTAGTATTATTTTATGCAGAGGGGCGACGTTCGAAAGAACAAACTGAAAAATAGGCTGAATTTGCACGTGCGTGTATGTGAAGAAGAGCATCAGCATGTGCAAATCAAGCTTTTTTACCCATTTCTTCTTTCGAACGTCGCCCCTCTGCATAAAATAATACTTAGTCAAAGTATTTGGTGATCATTATATAAACAGATTTTTTATTACTGGTGCAATATTTAAAAAAATTTTTTTTTGGTTAGGTAGAATGAATTTTTTTGTTTTTCATTCCATGAAGTATTTACCGAGATAATCTACAAAATAGGGGGGTCAATGCATTTCATGCCAAACTATAGCATCGTGAATAATGCAATGTGATAGTCATTAATCACAGACTGCCTTGCTGCCCAATGTCCGAGGTGTATCATTACATACATCATCATCTGGACATTCACTGGACACGGTAATCCTCAACACAGAGTCTGGCTTTATGAAAGAATAGGCAGCGTACTGGACATAAACTGCTCAAGGTAATTTTTAATACTGAGCCAAACTTTACAGAAGAGTAGAAAGAATACTGGACCTACATCATGACATCCCTGTCTGCTGCCTGTGGTAACCATACAGCATCAGCCATGGTAATTAATGTCAACATTTAAGAACAAATCCATTAGAAATCCTAATAATTATAGTATCATTCCATTTAGAATTTGATGTTATATGATGTTTATGACATTTAATCAATTTAACAGATAACTTAACAATACGCTGGAAATACATTATTGATAAAAGTAATTAATTTTATAAATATGCATCACCATTGTGGATTTTCCAGAATAACACTTTAACTATGGCGCGCTTCTCCTTTGATGATCTTCACTTAAACACTTTCCACTTAGAATTACAATTTCTTCTTGGCAAAACCAACGACTTCAGGAAATATGAAGATTGATTTTCTTCATTCCTCCCATGAAGCATCCATTTCTTCATGTAGAGAACAAATTTCACAGGTTTCCTTTAAAAATTAAAAAAATATTAAAAAATAACAAGATAATTTTCCTAAACTGGATGAGTATGATCCTCTTTGCCAATAGTTCCTCCGCGAGTGGCACACGACAAGATTTCCTCCCAGCCTGGAGATGACAATCGGATCAATGAACACGCATTCACAAATTTAACTTTCATAAAACTCCAGCCTGGAATTATTAACAGCTTCCTGTCTTCTGAGCCATATCTGCGGTCCGGATTTCCTGTTGGCTTCAGCTGGTGTCGACGGGAAGACCGCGAAGCAGTTAGGGCACAGTTAGGGCACTTCTTCTATCCCCAGTCACACAATCAACGCATCAGCATACAATTACCCACTCTTGTCCATCCTGACTGTTTCAGCGAGAAGCGTCCTCGCACAGATACGTACGGGATAACCTGGTCACCGCCGCGTTAAATACTTCCTCCAGATTCCCCCCCATCTGTCCGTGGACTGAATCGCGTCGAGGAGAGTCTACTGTGACCACAACCCGATCTCATTGCTTCCCGTTATGCCAATACTCAGTGGTCCGAGTGGCGAACGACGCGGTCAATTAATAAACCGACCAATGTGGCACCTCCAGTACGCGTTTCTGGTCTCGATGTCTGATTGGCATTGATGTGATGTTACAACCGATTCCATTGATCCAAGCACAAAACTATAGATTCAATCACTATCAATAATGCAATCAATTTCGCGTCGCTCATGACATACGTCGGCGTACAGATCGCCGTGTTGGCTGAATTGGCCGCGCTTCTGTACCCAGTATAAGGCGACTTCCTGCGTACATGGAATTTATCTCAATGCTAATAATAGTGAGAGCGTTACACAAGTTGTGATGGAGCTAGAGGACAACTTACGTCTCCACAAGATGACCAGGAGTACAGGTACTTTTCCTAAGGCAGCAACAAACATTCAAATATATTTCTAAAACCAAAAAGTATTGTTTTATTTTTTTACAAAATTTAATCAAACACACAGCTTCACAGTTATAAATATAGTTTATTTTTAGTTATTTTATATATATTTGTTTAAACTGGGTTTAGAGCCACTTTCAAGATGCTTTCACTTAATATCACAACTTGTTGGCAGGCAAGAGGAAACCTGCAACATCCATAGCGCTGAATGTTGCAGTAAACCTGCGAGCACCGGCTGGTACTAGCAGACCAAGGATGATAACTGCATTGCCACAGTACAGACAGCACATCATAATATTTCATCAGAAAAGTACATAGGGCTCCCAGGATGGTCCATACATTCTACCATTGCACAACCAACTTCCCCATTGTAGTCTTTAGTTCCTACCATAGGCTACATACAGACATAGTTAAGTATAAGTATTATCTAGAGTATTGAATGAGTATCTTTTCATGTTTCCCAAACTTAAATAATTTAACAGATCGTACTTTTGGGATCAGCGAAACCCAGTACCGTACAAAATTAATCATTGTGAAAGTTTGGTTGTGCATACATTTCTACACAACGTTCTAGACTTTCCGCCATCAGTCAATAATTCAGTCAGTGTTGTGCATCTCGCAGTCAATACAGTTATCAAATATACCAGAAAGATTGTTTATTTTTGTGTGAATTATGTACGATTCCCGTGGAAAAGAAAGGCAACAATAGCGTGGAAAAACACTGGACTTTCTTTTGAGCCATTCACGAAGGTTACGGAGACTAGTATTGATTAATAACCCAGTTGACATTTTACGAGTCAGCAATACCTGAAGACTTTTAGCCATGCATAATTTCATCGTGATACATTATTCCGTGCTTTATGTTCTCCGGATAAAGACCGTCTTCTGGCGACCACTCGTCGGCTTCTAGAACATCTGAGACTCGCGGTAACACTTCTGGTTCCAGTAGTTGCCTGGTTTTACCACGTATGTATTCAGCGATGGATCCGAGTAAGAGATTGATAAACAAGCCCGAGGCTTGTCTTAAATATCATGTTCTAAAATAATCACTCTTATCTGTGAAGGTAACATAAATAGCGATTGATTTCATCAATGCAAATGGTTCTCAGGGCTGTATGAGTAGTGGTTTCTCTGGCTACGTGGATAGTGGATGTAATGTATGGATAGGAGTCTCCTCTAGGGATAGTGATTTGTGGATATGATTCCCCCTCGTCTCAATAGCGGTCTCCAGGGCGGAATGGATAGTCTTGTGCAGGAAATGGCTAACAGCAAGTGTACAATACGTATAGAAGTGGTTACAGCACAGCAAAACCTCGCCATCCAATCACATGTCTCTATCAGTGTCATGTGGAGTACTTTTATACATGGATAAAAGTAGTCTTTTATGGACAAAATGTCTCTTTACATATAAAATTTCTCTTTTACATATAAAAGTACACGTTTACAGATAAAATTACTCTTTTCAAGGTCTGAGTGTTTACTGTATTTGCACGTAAAAAAAACTTGGGCTTTAGCTGAGCTTTAAGATAATTAGAGAACTCGATAAAGTACCTAATGGTATTAAAAAGGTATTGTTGCAACAGTACCTTTATACACAGATAAACTACCCTTACTTATAATCTAACTACAACATAAATACAGTGGTATATTTGTGTGGTATCGTTTC
Organism: Lepetodrilus elevatus; assembly: GCA_034780755.1. NCBI lineage: Eukaryota > Metazoa > Mollusca > Gastropoda > Lepetellida > Lepetodrilidae > Lepetodrilus > Lepetodrilus elevatus. The sequence goes on along the minus strand of JAVCKZ010099668.1, from coordinate 548 downwards.
TCGAAGCTCTCTTAGCCGCTAAAGGACTCTCTTTGCTGATAGCTAATACATTGCTAAGTAAGTGCTATGGTCCTTTAGCGGCTAAGAGAGCTTCAAGTAACGATATCCTGGTACTGTGTGAAATTTGAAAATGTAATAAAATACATTCCTGAATTACATCAAACAATAGAAACAGGAAATTTTCAAATAATTCTTTATGAAAATGATGGTATAAGAACAGAGAACGCCACGACGTCCATGGTTGAGACGGCGCCAGACTTGGATAATGGAGATGAAGGAATGTCACATTGATAATCTCAATATTACTGGCATTTACAAAGTATTTTCCTTATGGAAATCGACAGCTCGAACAATGCAATCAGTAAAGAGGCCGCAGTCTCTGAGATTGGCGCAGACTTTGATCTTCACACTGCAAGACTACATGTCTCGCAAAATCAGGAACGTCTCACCTACTGAGATTGAGATCTTTATTGCTGTTACGCTAGATGTACGTACCCATTAGTGTTTGAAATGTGTAAGTACCATTCAGCAGGGAGAGGGTTAAAACC
>JAVCKZ010099657.1:0-11050 GCA_034780755.1 Lepetodrilus elevatus | reverse complement strand
CCACACTTACTATCCCCACCCTGCCCCTACTACCCCCACCTACCCCTACTATCCCCACCACCTACATCCACCCACAACTACTATCCCTACCCACCCATTATTATCCCCACCCTGCTACTACTATCCCCACTCTTAAGACAGTTTTACCTGCCCCATCCTCAGCTCTCCCATTGTATGATCAGAAAGGACTCTCTGAGCACAAGCTACTACTTTTCTTCCAATCTCGATCTTCAAATTGCCTCATCTACCGACTAACATCATTGACCCCTCTGGCTTTCATCATTAGCAGCCAAGCCATGGGAAAGTCCTCTTTCCCTGGGAAAGGGGACTTTCCCCAGAGATGTTGTGAGGAGCTCCAGTGGCATAATCACCGTGTAACTAGCGAGACATCAAAGCAAAGGATTCAATTCCAGCAGACAAATGCAACAATTCAGACAAAACTGAAGAGATTCTATAAAGTTATTGACAATCTCTTGACCAAACCAATCAGCATTGTACACAGTGAGTGTTAAATACTTCAAAACCAAATCCACAATTTAAATTGATGGGAAAATAGAATTCTCAAAATATGCTCTAAAGAAAGGACGTCTATTACATGTCCTATAGTTATTTATCAGTCAGTTATACAGGGGAAAAAATCCCTGGAACATTTTTTTTGTGCTAGCTGTGAGTGTTGAGAATAATGTCTACGGTTGACATTTCCTTCAGTCTTAACTATCCGTCTTCGTAGTTATCCTCGTAGTTATCCGTCTCTTCCAGCCGGAATAACTACACCTCCATTGATTCTGACAGATTGTATTTACACAATTTACACAATTTACACAATTTACACAAATCCAGTTTGAAGCAATCTTGTTAGTCTCCTCAGACTTACCGAAATCAAATTACCTGCCACATATAACAGCCAATTCATTTATACCCTTGACTTAATTCTCCGTCTAGACAGAATAAGGATTTCCCTCGAGAAGAGAATGATAATAGTGACATCGTCCTGAATTGGATTGCTTGTCTGTACCGCGGCACTCGCGCTGTATACTAAACTCTATTCTCAGACCCTCCTTACTGACCTATTAACATACATCCTTGGGCCAAATGAAGTCTCATCCAGAAAAATGTTCTGATTTCTCAAAATAATTGTATTACATATATTGGGCTTCTGTCTCATTGAGAAAATGTTCCAATTTCTTGAAAAAAAATAGTATTAAGTATATTGGGCTTCTGTCTCAAGAAAGATGGATTTCTGTGTTCTTTTACTTTATTCATTAACATAACATTGTTCTTTAGATCCAAGAGTCTTTAAGTTAAATCACGGCTCATTAGTTTAGGGCAGGAAGGAACCTGCAACATACGTAGCACTAAATGTTGCAGTAAACCTGTGAACGGCAGCTAGTAAGGATAAACCAAGGATGATAACTGAATTGCCATGGTATAGACAGACAGCACAGCCTATCATGAACGCATCAGAAAGGCAAACATTGATGCTCGACTCCCGGAATGAGATTTGAACCCAGGCCCCTTCGCTCCGAAGTCTTACCATTGCACTACCACCAACCGCCGTCTCCAAGAGTGGATGTAGCAATTAACCCTTTCCCTGCCAGATTTAGGAACAGACACATCTCTTCCCGGGATCTCTGGTTGCCGCCAAGATGAAAAGTGTTAAAGGCATCACAGAGTCGCGGCGATCAGTATTCCTATCTACATAGAAAAATTGCAATGCAAATACGTAGGAGATCAAACTCCACAGACCATTATGAACAGCCACAGCCTTGCAGCTATATATGACAGGGTTATGAAAGATTAATGACTAGTAAAGCAACGGAATCGATCACGAAGATGACCACCTGTAAAGGTTAATTGAGATCAACCTCTGTAGTGTAAGAATCCCTTCAGGGGGTGCCTCAGACACGGCCTAATGTCTCCACATTCTCTGAGTGGTCAGTAAACTGCCCGATGTCTGTGGTCATTGATTCCAGCGGGTTGTCCAAATACTTCAACGTCAATGGTCAACTCCTAGTCCAGAAGCAGCAAACATGTCTTCGATGTTTGGAGAATTCACAAAGGGAGATAAGTGGTCCTGTTAGAACAAACAGCTGAAATGGAATTGTTGGTCGGGGTCAGACCATCTGTTGATGGTCATGAGAGTGATTGTTAGTCGTGGTCCTCGAAATGTGGTTAAAATACATTATGATGACCACACAAGAAGAGCTCATCTTTGCGGATATTTCGTTCACATTTATGCTACCTGAAGAATTATAAGCGAGTAACCAGGCATATGCACACGTGTATACGTAATATCTGTCAGTCAAGCGAACAAAAAATATTCGTGAATGCCCAAAAGACTATTCTTGTACAGCAATTAATGTTTTAATTAGAAGGCAGGAAATTGTATTTCAAGGCATGTATGATGATTTAAAAACCTGGATGAACATCCTGGATTGTAGATAAATTAATGCCCTTGAATTCCAATTCCTGAGATCTGTGTGTGTGTGTGTGTGTGTGCGTGTGTGTGTGTGTGTGTGTGTGCATGCATGCATGTGTGTGTGTACAACAGGGTGGAATTCCAGGATTGGCATAATCCTCTGCTACAATGGCGCCAGAACTTGTTACACTTAGTATACTCAGTTTATCTAATTCACAGTCTTACTCTACATTGCATAGCATGTAATTCATATTTGTAGTTCATCTATACATGACCATGGTTAATTCATATACAGTCATTGCTGTAGGTTTTCATCCCACCACAACCAGATCACCACTCACTACCACTCCATAACAACACACAAACCCCAGCAGGACTAATCAGTGATCCAGATTGGATTCCGTGATGTGATCAGGACAAAGCCATTTCCTTAACTCATACGCTTGGTTGCCTTCATTTAACCATATGTCTGCTGTAGGCAACCAGAGATGCCCTAAACCACATCCATTATGATCAATCCAGCAGGTATAGAGGGTTAACAAGGTTGAGCTCACCTGCGTATACTATTTATTAAACCTTTTGCACTAACGATTTTCATAATAAGTGAAAGAGACCCAACCAGTATGAATAATGTACATAAATAAATATATATAATATTAACATAATGAATATTAATTTTATCAATAACAGCTTACGGGGAAAACCAATAATATTATAAAATACGGAAAACATGTGGATATATTAATGCAACAGATTTAACTTTAGCAATGATATGTATGGCAAAGTAAGTTTCTGTACCCTTGTCTACCTTAACATATTGCAATATAAAAAAAATCATAAATAAAAATCCAATAAGTGTCTCTAATCATAAAATAAATACACCCTAATTATATCCATTTCTTTTCTGTTTGCCATTAAATTCAAGTCTACAAGTTAAAGTCAACTCAGGTAGGCAGTGCCAACTTATCTCCAGGTGAAGAGTTTATTTTTTTCAACTGCAAACACAATCCAAATGACACTGGTCAAACAACAAATAAAAGAAAAATTCACAAAAATAACAAAATTAATGTCAGCAACGTCAATTCGGTCCGAATTTTCTTAGCTCAGCTGTCAAAGGCCAGTCACCTAATCAAAAACCGGCTTCGAATTTGTGGAGGGTAGGGTCCAGGTTTCCTGCATAGCGGAAGACAGATTGTTGGTGAATTGTTCTGAAGAGGGGCAATGAACAATAGAGGGCCAATGACAGCCTATTATAACAGTGTGCCAACAAGTAGCTTGCATTGTGCCCGGGTCTGCCATCTGTTGAGCTCCCCATAACCTTGGTCCCCCATTCTCAAGGTTCAACTCTTTGGGGTTTCTCTAGGGTACGGCTCCTTTAATTTTAGGGTGCCCTTCCAGCTCACCACAGAAACTGAATAGGGCTCTTACAGGGGTCAATTTCACGAGGATACTATAACTGTTCAAGTCCTCGGGGATTTCCTGTTGCACAAATAACCTGGACATGATTCCAATAAAATTAAAGATTAGCGTGGCAGTTTAATTTGTACTTTCATTGAATAACCTGCCAGGGAATGGAAATTTAGTTGTTAGCCATTTATTTCAATTTCAAATTAAATTAAAATTGCTTTTAAGATAATTATAACACAAGTTAGCTCTTAAAGTTAGGTGTGTATTTTCAGGTAAAAGATAAAGCAACCATTTCTTTATCAACTTCCATAATTCTAAGGAAGATATATACATTTGTGCACAAAGTTATTGCCAATAAATGTAAATGCTACATATATCATTGGTATGAATATCTCTCACATGATAACTGACTACAAGCTAATCAAGTAAACAGATTTATGATAACGCGGGGTCATGTCATCTGACCAGAATAGCCAGGCAATTTGATCCACTCAATTCTACAGAGAGCCCCCTATATCATATGCTCTATACAATCACCCATAACTCTCAATATCCTCACTTAGGATTAATTACTGGAACAAAATGACCACCATCTTTAAAATCAATAGACTCTGTGACGGACACAAGAGATTTAATTAAATTGGCGCAATACCATGATCTTTGTCATCCTCCAAATTTGTAAATGATGCAATTTAGCCTCTGCTGGTGTAGCATAGCCTAACCTAATGCTTGATCCACCAGATAGCTAAGCTCTTTGTGACCCACAGTTGCAATAAATTATGATTTATCAGGTATTCGACAATAATATGAAGTTATTGGCCGTGGGCAATAACATGCTTAATGCTTCCAGAACCGCTTGTACCAATATTTGCTGAGTGAGATATCAATTGAAACACTTTAAGTAATTGCTGAAGCCATGTATTTTCCCCGACACAGATGAATGACATGCCACCGGGTCTTTCAGCGTCTACATGTTACTGGGGCTTCTTGGTTGAACAAGAACATGCATCATCGCTTCATGACTTCAGGAAAGTAATAAAATAATAGAGTATAATTGAGTAATTGAATGCTGGGGGTGGCTTTCATGCCATTTCCCCCTACAACAGTATTTCACTGATATCAAGTTTGTATGTTTTATCGGGGGAGAAGAACCTGAAATAATAATGAGCTTTACTGAGTGAGTAATTAGTTAGCTTTTTGGTTTTGGCTCAAATTGGGGTTTTGTGGCTGTGATCATGATGAAGACTATTTTATCATACTCACAGGTTTTTAGTTCACAGTAGTAGCACTGCTTATTGTAGTAAACCTGTGAGTAGGCCTACTGACAAACCATGGATAATAACTGCATTGCCATGGTGTAACTGAGAATCAAAGATTTTATGTTCACTATGAGACCATAGCGCTCTCATATGTGCACGATCCCCATGTATTAGAGATTGCTACAAGAGTCCTTATGGTCTCATAGTAGATAACTTCTGAGAAATGACACCCTGATTCTGGGATTTGAACCTGAGTTGCTGCATGGATTGTGAGGCCAATGCTGCACCGACAGGCCCATGTAAAGAGGACTAAGATCATGAAGTCTTCATCAACATGGTCCAGCTTCAAGATCATGAAGTCTTCATCAAGATGGTCCAGCTTCAAGAATACTGACCAACGCTCGCTCAAATCTCTCCTTATTGACCTCTACTGTCCAGTACAAAGTGACCACTGACTAACTGTTAATGAGTGATGACAGACAAGTGAGTACAGTGGGAATACCGAGATAACGCCTCCACAAACCATCTCTGTATCGCCAGTGTCTTCCATTGGAGATAGGGAAGTGTTACTGCCTTCTTATCACTACTGTTAAACACCTGCATATTGTCGCAATTAAACTAAGGTGGGAATGGGGGGTGAGGAAATGGGGGTGAGTGAGGTGGGGTGGGGTGGGGTGGATGGAAAGTGTGGGTGGGGCACAGATAATATCACTGCAACATGTGGCTGAAATCTGAAATATTTTGATATGGTAATTACAAGTCAAACTCCATTATTCCATGGAAGTTAACTGGATAATATTTGAGTACAAACAGCTGATTGTTTTTCAATCTTATAGAACGTAAACATCTTTAACCTTGTCCCTGCTGGATTAGGCACAGACACTGTTCTTTAGGGCATCTGCAGTTGCCTACAGCATGGAGAAAGTTAAACATACACATTTCAAATAGTGTAAAAAGTGGTTTGCCGCAGCACAATTTAACGTGCCCCTGTACATCGGGCATATGTTAGTCTAGAGTCCTGACAACGACAAAAACATGCCCTTTAGAAAAATATTTAATAGATAAATCAAAAACTCAATCAAAGCCACTTGCTCTATAGACTCTTGACACTAAAAGCAACAGTTGTTCTACCGCTGACATTCTTTATTCCAGTGGGAAAGTGACACGTGCGCTGACATCACAGCAACACCGTGCTTACGTACATAATCCCCGGAGACAATTGTCCTATTGTTGTGGTAACGTCCAGTTGCCCACCTCATTGGGCCATCATCCTTTGCCTTGTACCTGGGTGGTGAAGCTGGATGGAAGTCGCTCAAGCGGACCAAGTCATGATTACTCTTCCCCTCTCAATATATTGACCCATTGTCGTATACACAACTTGTCCTGCCTCCGTGACAATGATGTAAATTGTGTACATTCGATGCCTCTCAGTGACTCTAACGTAAATTGTGTAGATTCTCTGTGTAATGTGACAATTGAAAGCCAAAATGGCAACGCTCAATGTTCTTGCTCTAGTTCAGTTCTGAATAATGGTTCACGCTTTAAACAAAAAAATCTTCGTCTATTCTATTGTTGTCAGTGGTTATACAATTATAACTGACTGAGTAACCACTAAATTAAGTCATTGTGAAGAGAGAGAGAGAGAGAGAGAGAGAGAGAGAGAGAGAGAGAGAGAGAGAGAGAGAGAGAGAGAGAGAGAGAGAGAGAAAAATAGAGACTACAAGAGTAGACATAGATGAGTCGATCAATATATTTTTAGAAAGGTTCTTGTTCAAGATTATGCACTCTATTCTCAGTTATTAACAACCTGTTATGTTAAAGTCAATCAAACAACTCTTGTTAGATTTCTCAGGTTTTTTTTCAGTTAGAATATTTGTTTAAAACCAAGTTTGACTTTTTGTCACCCGTATTTAATTTTTGTTAAACCATATTGACAGTTCTCAGATCAATAGTCAATAGTGTACATAAAGAATGATGTTTACAGTATTGCAACCTTCTTATGAATAATAACACCATATTCAATTTGTAATGGTAATAGCTATTTTTTTTATGAGTGTATCCAAATCTGTTCAATGACCTTTGCAAAGTCACAGTAAATTAGCGTCTTCGTAGCATGATCAGAATAATTGCACCAAACTGTTTGTTTAGAAAATGTATCTGTAATACATTTAATAAATTATTCAGTACCGGTACTCCACTTTAGCTGTGAAATACAACAATTTATGTCACGGTATAATAACCATCCCGTGTTTCAGCTTTGTTGGTCAAACAATACAAAACACTATGATACCCTTGAATAACCCCCCCTCCAACCTCCCCTTTCGCAATTATCCTCGGACCGCATGTACAAAACCATCATAACTGGATGGTAACCTTATCTCCTACCTTACAGTAATGGTGTATTCTTGTGGTTATGGTTGTAGATACTGTTACCTTAGAGTTACATAGGTTTGTACAGTAGTCCTGGAGTGGTGATGTCCACTGAAAGCGGTCTTTGGACCAGAAAGAGCAATACAAATTAAATTGCTACAGCTATACGCTCATGGCACAAGCTTCAAGGGGCCTATTCTCGAAATGTTCTTACGAACTTCTTAGCCTTATGGTGCAAGCTTCAGGGGGCCTATTCTCGAAACGTTCTTACAAACTTCTTAGCCTTATGGTGCAAGCTTCAGGGGGCCTATTCTCGAAACGTTCTTACGAACTTCTTAGCCTTATGGTGCAAGCTTCAGGGGGCCTATTCTCGAAACGTTCTTACGAACTTCTTAGCCTAAGAACAGTTCGTAACCATACTATAAGGATCGTTAAGATTGTCGTATGATCGTAAGAATGTTTCGAGAATAGGCCCCCAGAGCATCAACCTCTTTGCATTACGACTGATTTTCCTACGGAATATTCCTCAATCCTTTTTCATGCTTCCTCAACCTTAATGCTGATCAGTAACAGGTGTAAACCTGAAGAAAATAAATTTGATGAATAATTCAGCAGAATGTGTTTGTTTATTAGAAAGCTAAAGGTTCCCAAATCCTTTATGCGGTCGTTCCTAATGGACCGTGGAACAAAGGGTTAACTGGCGCAGCTACGTTCATTGCAAAGTCATAGGATTTTAATTGTCATTAGGTAAAGTAAATGTTTGAATTTGTATTGTGACATTAACTGCAATGGCTTGATGTCATTTGCAAGGATTACTAAATGGTTAATTGAAGATATTAATGGTACTTAAAATTAAAAGCGAAACGGACGACTCTAATCACGTTTTGTTTTATATAGTTTCAAGTTTCAATCAGAGTTAATTAACAAAGTAAACATATTTTCATTAGATGTAAGAGATTTAACAGGGTTTTATGTACAATTTCTATTAAATTTATGGCAAAATGACAAAATCAACAGCTACTATATAAGGCATGAACTGAAGCATAAAATAGATTAGATAAAAACCACTACGTTAACTAATGTCATTGAGAATTTGAATATTATGTCATTTTCAATGATTTGTTTATGTTGGGATGATAACCTGCAGCAACAATGTGTTGTAGTAAGACCTACAAGCCATATCAAAGATGACGACTGTACTGATTACGTTGGGATGATAACCTACAGCAATAATGTATTGTAGTAAGACCAATGAGCCATATCACGAATGATGATTGCACATTGTGTATATGCAAGTCATATTCCAATATTCTCCACATGTGAAAACACAAATAAACCAAAGAGAAGATATCACATTGGCCACCTACTGGGACTGGAAATGAGACATGTCATCAAAACCTACACAGCATCGATCTGTCATCAACTCTAATCAAATCTAATCGTAGTTTGACATGTTTCTTCTCATGTCTTTCATAATTTACCTACCCACTTTCAGATCACTCATGCATCAACTTATTGAACCGTCTGCTTTACCTAACAGGCACAAAAGACTCCACATAAAGTGAATCAATTTTACAATGATTTTATAAATTAAAAAAGAAAAGAAGAGAAAGCTTATTCAGTTAATGATCTATCCCAGTAAGTTTAACGGAGAGAATTCTGCTGTTCCTAACAGAACAACAGACTCTACATAAAGTAAATCAATTCTACAATGATTTGATGAATTAAAATAAGAAAAAAAAAGCTTATTCTGTTAACGATCTGCCCCAATAAGTTCAATGGAGAACATTGCGTGGTTCGTTCCATGGTTATAGATTATTGATCAGCGGCTTAACAGATGGAGACTATGGATGTATAGCAGAACATACAGGTATCGAGATAAGACCGTGCATGAAATGTGGATATATTCCTGACACAGAACCACGCCTAGTGGATCTATAATGGATGAGTGGCAAGTTCTGTTCCACGCTAAGTGGACAGAATGCATGACGACGGAAAAATACTGCCATGTGTATGCAGGAACAAGCATACCAACAGACTTGGACAATTTCTTATAGCAGTTTTTGGAAAATACTGGAAGCTATCAAAGAAGCTCAATACACCAGGGTCTGTATGCACAGACATATAGTTTAGTTAAACTGTAGTTACTTAAACCTAGTTTAGCCTAAACTGTGGTTGAACTATGTTTGTGCATACGGACCCAGGAGGCAACCAGAGATACAGTAGGAATGGTTTCCTATTAAAATAGAAACTACCTGTATCCAAATTCAAATTGGCTCCGAAGACATTTATTTACCTTTACAAAATGATGGTCTGAAACATAGTCTTTGATACAGCACATGATACCACTTCGAAAGTAATTGTTCTGCACAATATAAGTAAAGCCTTATGGCTTTGTGTATAAACTTAAATAAACAAAACATCACTTCCATAATAATTGATCTCCAATAAACAGGCAAAACCTTATGGCATTGTGTATACATTTTAATACCGGTAAACATAATGTATCTGGATCATAAATATGAAGAAGATGGAATCCGGACCAAAAAAACACAAAGTTTGTCCTATGAGTATTTTGTCCTACGGGGCTTTTGTGCTATGGTGGTTTTGTCCATGGGTTTTGTCCTTTGTGGGTTTTGTCCTATGGGGGTTTTGACCTGAGGAGGTAGGTACTATTGGCCAAGTGGGTTATACGCAAGGGGTTCTTGTCTGTTATGGGTTTTGCCCTACACCTGGAGGATACAAATACATATTCCTGTCTCAAGGTCAGACACCATGAACATGACACGGCGAGGTGTGGACAGCATGTATTCTATATTTACTGTCTGGCCCGCTGGTGGTCTGAGCTCTGTGGTCATCTCATCTGACCGGTGTCCAGCCAGTCACACCTTGTCCCTCCTAATCCTCAGACGGTCCCTCCCCTGTGATAATCCCTCTGTTTGGCACACCATCCCTTCCTTTCACGCATCTCTCACCGATACAAACCCACACACAGACAAGGTATATCCTTACACTTTCCCCTCTGTTAAATTTATGAGAACTGCTGTTGACATTTCATAGGATTTGGATGGTACATCACAATGTTTTATCCTCAAGTAAACATTTATTAAATCTGCAAAATAGGTGTCAATTACACGGATAGGTTTTAATGAGGAATTAAAATCTAACAGCAAACATTTTTAAAAATCTGTAGAAAATTGCATTATATTATTTATTTAGTTCCTGGAGGTACATCCTACGCAATGTTTGCCCATCCTTTCATCAGATCAGTGATTATTACATTAATTTTATATGCAGGCACCCTTCCCCATCCCTCTATCCCTTTGTGTGTGCATCTCCCCCATCCCTTTCCCTACCCTGCTAGACTTAATAAGTATGTACTCTCTCTCTCTCTCTCTCTCTCTCTCTCTCTCTCTCTCTCTCTCCCTTTACCCCACCCTGCCAGAATTAATAAGTATGTACACTTCCTCTTTCTCTCTATCTTTTTCTCTCTCCCTCTCTCTCTCTTTCTCTCTCTTTCTTTCTCTCTCCCTTCCCTCCCCACCCATCTCTCCCCACCCTGCCAGACTTAATAAGTATGTACACTTCCTTTTTC
>JAVCKZ010099646.1:0-11052 GCA_034780755.1 Lepetodrilus elevatus | reverse complement strand
CTTCCTATCTCTTGTGTATGATTTTGTAAGTACATTTTCAATTATAGCATTTAGTGGGTAGATTCTATAATATACTCCGCAAAATTCTATTGGCAATGTTTTTCTAATTTAGATTATCTGAAATTAGGGTAATAGCTTAATTTTCATAAATACCTGAAATTCAATCGATAGAACATAATTGTAGTCTGATATAATTTGATATAAAAATGTATATATGCCACAAATATGTATATTAACAGAAAACATGACATGATTATCAAACTGACAAACAAATCTAATAACAAATATCATAAATATCTTCTTAATGAAATATGACAAGAAGATAAACATTACTTCAACTCCAGGATATGCCAAATTATTGCATATTTCGTGTTATTATAAGTTTCTAATTATTATAAGTTAAACTTGTTTTATTTATTTAGAATGATATATAAAAATAATATGTATTAGTTCTAAAAAATAAATCAGATAATATATTATTTTACAATTACGGATATTAGTAAAGGGAAAATGTTCTTGGAAAAGATATGCAGGTATGCACAGGGATGGTTTTGAGATAAACCACTATGTTTTGGACATGTCTGGTAATGTATATAAACCCTCCTTTTACCTTGAGCTTGTTTATTTTAGCAAATCAAATTAGGACTGTACGCTAAAGAGGTAATTTAGATAAGACATCACCTGTCTTCTATAGTCGGCGATGGGTGGCGTTTTGTTGTTAAAGTTTCTAGTGGATTTAGCCATATGTTGGTTTTTGTGTAAAGATTTAATGCATCTGGTTATTAATGCATTTATTAAAGAAATAGAAAGTAATAAACAGACATTATAAAATGGTTGGGATTTAAATCTTCAGTTAGATCGTGCAAGGAAATAATATATCTTGTAAAATTCTAAAATTCCAATATTTCTTTCTGAAAAGTTAGCTTTTGATTTAATCTGGATGTCATTAAAGATAAATTTATTTTCTAGAAATTAAATTATGTCTTCAAGGACAGCTGGAGAATTATAAGAATTATTGGATAATTCAATTCTCATAACTAACAGATGTTTGTAATTATGTAAAATACAGGATTGTGTTAAAGTGTCTTTGGTATTTGTTTGTTAACTTGTTTTTTTAATGGAATAACAATAAGATGCTAATAAAACCATAAACACAAAGAAACACTTTCTAAAATAGCTTTTATAATTCTCGAACCTATAAACAAATAAATTCCAGCATGTTTTTCTTGTTTGTTATTTACCAATGTTCTTGCCATAAATTAGTTAACAGTATGAAGAATCCTTAAAGGCGCCTTGCTCCATTTGTCAGAAGTCTTAAACAAATCCATCCTCGTGCATCAGGGCGCCTTTAAAAATATTATTCATATCTCGACAAATCTCCAAATTCCGAGACCCATGCCTCGTCAAAAATCATGTTTGCAGACCCAGATGGAAATACTGGTTTTTCTCTTTCATCAAATCTAAAGAGTCTAAGAGGAACGTTTTGTCAAATGATCTCTTTTGGGAACATTTAGGCTGGTGTGTTAAAGTTGTTACTGGGGCAGTTCCGTCTGGGAGGAAGTTTGGTGTGTATCGGTGTATATCCTTCCTTCCTGCTTGTCAGTGTTTATCACTGGTTATACGTCACAATGCATTATTAACAAATTTAACATCCAGCAACTTCAAAGAGGGTCCCTTCACTTTGTTTTAATCTCGATATAATGCTGTTTTCGTTTTCTCCGAGGGTGTTCTGAGAGCTAGCCTGGTCAATGTAGCCACTATGATAATTTCACAAATTCTAAAATAGGTTTGTTTGGAGATAAATATACAATGTTAGAAATATAAATAATAAATATAAAGTAAATATACATTGTGATTCTATTTATTTGTTTTTATTGCATTTGTATTTTACATTTTTCTATAATTATTCTGTAAGTAGGGCCAGCACTGCTTTTTTCAGTTGTTGATAATATTATTTAGTAATGCACATAAATATACTCTTCAATATGCAAACTATTTTCAGGGTTATTGTTTAAAATATTATTCTTAGGTACTGTATGCTAAAGATCGTTGCAAATGGGTGAAAAATTCCCGCAGCAACGTTAAACTCCATAATCATGTAAATATAATTGAATGTGTACCTCCCCTCAAATTTAGCACAAAATTATCATCAATATTTATGATTGTATGCATTTAAAACAATATTTCTTAGACAAAATGATTTAATAAATGACCTAAGAACAATTTATTATTCAATTAAATACAAATTGTCAAATAATACAGCTTCATGTGTTCTGATGGAATCCTATTCTGGCTGAGATCCTGGTAGCTTAGTTCATCCAAAACATATTAATTTACTTTCACTGTTCAAACACAGTTTGTTCTGTTAACTTTCTGCATATGTTTTAGAGACTTTTGTTAAGTACCTTATGTTAATGTAGTAGTGAAATAAAGCTATGATATATGACGATAGTCTGAGCCTGGTTGGTACAAAGTGACAATTGTGGGGTTACGAGAAATACTTAGACTGTCTAATGTCATTTATGTATTTAATATTTAAGCTCCAGTAATATTGATGGGTAGTTTAAGAGGGATAAAAGGTTTTCTGTTTGGAGGTTCGTACCAGTTTCTACCTGTCACAAATATTTAAAGGTTTTATCTGGGTGGGCTCTATTATGATGTGTTATGATTCATATTCCATTACACATAAAAAGATATGCACACACACATACACACACACACACGCACGCACACATGCACGCACACACGCACGCACGCATGCACACACGCATGCACACACACACATGCACACACACACACATGCACACACACACACACACACACACACACACACATGCACGCACGCACGCACACACACGCACTTGTTCAGTCATCATATTTTATTAAACACAAATATATGCTTTGATAATGTTGATTTTAATCCCTGCAAACCCAGCTTTGCTTTGGTCAAAAGTTGGAAATGGGGATGACAGAATGTTTATGTTTGCTTTTAAATTCTGCGTTATTGATGGATGTGGCTTTTTAATGCTGCGAGGGATGTACTGTTAACATTGCGCAGAGTTCAAGTGAATTTGTTTAATTTTCTCCTTTGTCTAAGCCTTGACAAAGAAAATACTTTCCCTCCATGTTTGTTTGATATGAGCACACCTGGGTAGTGAAGATGATTTTGCAGCAAAACAAGGATCTGAAGGTTCCCCCATCCCCATGACCACACCCACCCCCACAGCCACCCTCACAACCACCCCCACCCCCACAATCATCCCCACCCCTACCATCAATTCGACCCCCCTCCATCAGCACACTCACATATATTGTAACTAATTGAAGACAACTGTGCCAACCACTGTCTTTCTTCCAATCTGTTGACTAGCATGGATAAAATAAGTTGTCAAATTGTCTAATCTCTAATAATTGCAACAGGTCGACTTTTTTTGACTGAAACCTGAGAGAAAAAATATTTTTGTTAATTTTTATCAAGCCAGATTGTGTCTTCATGCTCGCAGACGTTCCTCGTGGCAAGATTTATCACATTCGGATTAATCAACTTCTGGGGAAACCTGGCAGTTACCCATCAGACGGCCATCTTGCAAGACGTGTGCCCCGCAATGGTAATCAAACGTGGATCAGTTCTATGTGCTGTAGATGCCGAACGCGGATCCAGGATGGTCTGTAAAGTCTCCCGAGCACCGTCTGAACTCCATCAGACGGCCATCAGACCGGAATCAGATCACGGCCACAGCCCTCGTAGTGACGCAACTGTTGCCTCGTAATCGCTGTCGTCCATTGCCAATTGGAAACGTCTGAGTCTGTGCCAGAGAGTTGAGTCATCCCGGTGATGACTGTCTTGGCAGAGATCCACATAGGACTGCACTGCCGCAGTGGCTGAGGCGCATCTGTCCAATTGGGCAAATCTCACGAGACGAATTCACGCCATCACAACAGTTAGAAGCTTGCAATGAGGGCAAAGGCTGCCAGATAAGGAATTATCCTTAGAAAAACAGTTTCTATTCAAGAAGGAGTACCGCTAGTCATGTCTTGGTCTACTTCAAACTGTAGATATATCTAGGGACTTGTAAATGTTTATGTTCAGACATGTTTACCTGTCTGTTCTGTGTCTTTTGTCTGGAGGAGGTTAGACACAATTTCCAACAATATGTGCAACACAGAGTTTTTAATATTGATTTCTTGATTTTTATGAAGATGTATTTAATGTAGGACATAATTTAATATTGAAATTTAATGCAGTCCTTCTCTCAGCCCCAATGCAGTCCTTTCAGCCCTGCATTGCAGTCCTTCTCTATGCCCCATTGCAGTCCTTTGAACCCCCATTGATGGTCTTGTCAAGAACCGTTGCAGTCCTTCACAAGCCTGATATTGGCATATTTAAGAACAGCCATAAGACAGCATTTCTCTAGCCCTAATGTAGTCCTTGTAATTTCTGGGTATCATTCCATGAAGCTCTGATATATATTTAGTATTATGACACCATAAGCACTCTTGGACCAGGATATAGTTTCTCGAAGCTCTCTTAGCCGCTAAGGGACCATTAGCTATTGGCAAAGAGAGTGCTATGGTCCCTTAGTGGCTAAGAGAGCTTTGAGAAACGATACCCAGGTACTTTCGAGAGCGCTATGGTTTCATAGTGGATGGATATGAGAGCTTTGATAAACTACATCCTCCTTTGCCTCTAAGGGTCACGGATATAGTTTTGTGTTCATCATCCGAAAACATCAATTTACAGTTCTTGAGCCCTTACATGACTGTCTATGGTTACGACAAGATTGTTCTGATAAACAGAACTGTCTGTCAAATGGTTCTGGCTCGGAACATATTAAGACAGTCCCCCAGCGGTAGAACAACCCTGTTTACTGTTGTTTATTGATGTTTACTGATATTATTTAGCTGATCCTGTGACGTCAGCTGGTATTCAGGTTTCAAGAGATAGGATTTAATGTGAACCGGTGGGATACACTTATACACTGTAGTAGATAGATTACATCGATATGTCAGGAGATATATAAATGAGATAAATCTCGCTGTAGAGTCTATGGTAATACATATATTGGAAAATAAAATCTTTTAATTAATAATAAATTTGAAAACAAATCTCATATTCTATCAGTGTATGTGTAAGTACATAATGACCAACACACAGAAAAAGCACCCAACTATTTATAGTGTAATCAATACATTTTTAAACAACGTCTATCATTGCCTGGTTGAATGAAAAGTTGCAAAATGTGACAAAGTGCCCGTTTTAAAAAAGAACATTCAAAACATGCTTTCCTCAAAAAGCAATTGCCTCAATTAGCACCGTTAGTTTATGCCTACAAGCCAACTGGTCTTACAGTAACATAGTGTTGTTCTAGGTTCTCATCCCACTTTAAACAAATCTGGGAAAATATAAAATATCACAAAAATAAATCGCTAATGCTTTGCATTTCACCATGGACAGAAATTAACACAAGCCATTGACTGGGCCATTTCTTCCAATGCTAAAGGTATCCAATGGGCTAGTATAAATTCATAACATTTATTATTTGTAATACTATTCGGCTAGTAAGTTTTAAAGTTAGTTTCTATTACATGTACCGGTAGTCATTCTTAATGTGCTCAAAACTTAATAGTAAGCTGTGATACAAGTGAAAGAATCTTGAAAACGGCTCTCAACTTGAGTTAAAAATAAATACAAAATAATAATAAATATTAGTATTAAATATTAGATTATTCTGTCTTTCAGATGGTCCTACGGTGTTGTGTTATGCTTTCAGATGGTCCTACGTTGTTGTGTTCTTTCAGATGGTTAAACGGTATTGTGGTGTTCTTTCAGATGGTTAAACAGTGTGGTGTTGTTCTTTCAGATGGTCCTACAGTGTTGTGTTGTTCTTTCAGATGGTCCTACGGTGTTGTGTTGTTCGAACTTATGACGCTGGGTGGCACGCCGTATCCTGGTATTGCCACCCGGGAATTGCTGAGAGACCTCCGGAACGGATACCGTATGGAGAGGCCGGATAACTGTTCCACTGGAATGTGAGTAAACATTAGAACATTAGAACCTTAGAAAATTAGTTAAAACACAGAAGATTTAATTGGCTATGCATTTTTATTAAAATACCATAAAACTTCCAATTGTTGAGTTGTTTTGGAAATAGTTGTTCCGTTTAATTTGAAAAGGAAAAATGTTTGTTTTTCTTGTAGAGTTTATTAGAAAAATATATATTTAGCAGTTTATGGACAACCAAATTAGATTGTGTTAATGAATTATGTTTGTATAATATTACACATACGGTACACATGAATTAATTGGAGAAAAGAATTATGTGCTCAGTACTTTAAAAATTGCAATTCAACCAAACAAAATATTCTCATAATTTTAGGATTGAAAATACATTATCTTTGGCAAATAATTAAAAGTTTGAACTATATTAAAGTGTTCTAATTAATAGGAGCATATTATGGTTGACTTGTAATTTGGTTGTATATATTAATATTTTTGCCACAGAATTACAAGTATTATATTGCTTTTTGTATTACTTTAATCTCTCAGTTACTACGTATTAGATTATTATGTTCAAAAAATTATTGGGTATGTTGAGGATTTTTGTTGATGTTCTGTTGTATCATAAAATGTTACGTACAATTTATTAGTTTCAATTTGAGTCGGAGAAGGTGTATTGCAATTGGGTTTAAAAGTTGAAAAATTGAAAATTTGAAAAATAATTCACTACAAACAGTGATTTGTCAATTTTTATTATTTTTAAATGTATTTAATTTTAAACATCATTTATAGACGTAAACTACATAAAGTTTGAGATTCCTGAGAATATCTCAACATATTTCTCTGGTTTAATGGAAAATAATAGGTTTAGATTTGGCTGCAAATCCATTGTCAGGCTACAATCTGAGGATTGAAAGAGATTGCAACCTATATTTGATTTGGGTAAATAATGAGGTGAAACTAAAACACTTTTGTACAGTTACATAGGAATAAGAAAAACAAATTATCAAGTAAATGTTTTGCACATTATCATGTTATTTCCTCCCGATTGTGTAAACATATAACAATTATTAATGGAATATAAAGTAAGAGTTTTCAAACAGCAGGGGGATACTGTTCACTTGAAACGTGACTTTCACGTCAAGAAATAAAAAGCCATGTATGTTTATCTTTCGTTTTTAAAAAAAATCCCGCAAACACAAGCTCCATATCGGCAACATTGAGTTTCGTATACCAAGTACAGGTGTTCACGGAAAAACTGAAAACGCTGGCGTATCTTCGAGAGGTCAAAGGTCACATTCTCGGTTAAAGTCACTACTACGGGGTTTCTATCCGTGTACCAACTGTAAGCTTGTTTTGACAACATGGAGATCGTGGAAGGATGATAGCGGACACCAGTCTCTGAGATCCTAGGCAAACATGGTCTGTGTACATGTTTGCTTGATCAGCGGCTAAATGGAGAATCGGGGGTCTGTAATACGGGTGGCTGTGCATTGTAACCTGGGCCCGCGGATGCAGTTTGAACCGTTAGTGTCAGGCGGTCTTTATGTCCATCGGCCTGCTGTACAGTGTAGTCATTAGTCCTGTGTCAGTGTTTGTTTTCATTGGAGGACAAGAACATGCCCGCGCTACTGCTGATATCTGCTTGTCATCCGTGTGAAACGTTTTCGTAGAAACTGTAGGTGTCGCAGGAACTGGAGTTGAGTCGTAGAAACTCACATTGTTGTGGAAGTTTTAGTTGCTACAGAAGCGGTAGTAGAAACTTTAGTTGTTGCACATTGTTGCATAAAATCATGGTTTTCAAAAAAACTTTTATAGTAGAAACTCACATTGTTATGGAAGTTTTATTTGCTACAGAAGCTGTAGTAGAAACTTTCATAGTAGAAACTCACATTGTTGCAGAAACTATAGTCGTAGAAGAGTTATTGTATAATAGTGAAGATGTTTGGATACTAGTACTTCATGGCTAATTGGCTAATTTATTGATGGTAACAAATTAATGACATGACTATGGTAATAATGTGTTGTTACATTGGTGGCATTTTACCCACCATATAGCTTATCCCTTTCCACTCCTGTCTTAGATGCATATCAAATGACACGGCATAAGGGCTTATTATAGAACATAGAAATAATGTAAAAACAATCATATCACATACAACTGAATGTCAAAATATTTTTTTTGGGTGCTGCTTTGGTAGATATATGTTCTTCTCTTACCGTCTGATGTATCTTTGAGATTATCTAACTCTTTAGCTAGAAGCTTTTAAGTTATCGTGAGATCTACGAACGGTAGTGCTCTGTGTGTTAAACATCACCAGTCTCCCCTCATCACACAAACATTTACTGGGAATAACACGCAAGTGGGTCTACTCAGTTGTAATATATCGCGTCCATCAATATCTCGTGCCTCGTAAATATACTGGTATATGGTCTAACCAATCATACCAGTTTGGAATTAGCCTACCATTATGGCCTATAGTATATAGATGATAAGCCCACCAGTATGGCCTAGTTTATAGACCCACCAGTATGGCCTAGTTTATATAGACCCATCAGTATGGCCTAGTATAGATGATAGGCCCACCAGTATGGCCTAGTATAGACTATAAACCTATTAGTGTTGTCTACTTTCTAGTAATACTATAATAGACTCGCCAGTGGCAAAAATGATAAAATCTATTGCAGTGATATTTACTGACTCCAGTATATCTCAACTCATAACATTTAAAATGTTTTAGGTTGTTCATCTACACCATATGGCAGATGGTTATCATTGTATGGTTGTTAGCGATTGTTATCAAATAACCATCCTAGGTTGGGCCATTATAACCGATATTCAAAATTCAAAGATTTCTCATGATTTCTTGTGACTTCATGTATTTAGTTTTCAAAATTAATATTTCATGTGACCACGCAAAATAGCCATGTTAAAGCATTATACTTTGTCACAATTGTGTATAACGCATTTTTCTAACTTTAAAGTTCCAGTTTAATGTCAATGGAAACACTAGCATGCGATGTTGAGCGCTAAGAGTACAAATATTATGAAAATCTTACATTTCATGCAGAAAAGAAAATATGAACAAACATTTGGTCAATTTTAACCCGATCATTTTATTTGTAAATACTATTCTGCCATTATTCTCGCGATACGAATCTCGGATGATCGATAACGCCGCAATCAAGCACTCTCATCGGACTCAGCCTGCAATTAAAATCTTTATGTCAACAAATGCTCGGTAAATTTCTCCGTTTTTAGACCATTCTCGTAATTATTTGAAATACGACCTGTTGTGAATACGAGACTATTTGTAACGGTGGTACATTAGCGTGGGGGAGATATCAATATTTGTGACACGGCATACACAGTGATATGACTGTTTCCAATAGGCGTTATTGTTTTATGGTGTTTGCCGTATTACGCCGTATATTTGTCAAAGCTTTCCGTGGAGTATCGGGACTTGTGATGACTTCCTGCGATGATGAGTCGATCGATGAGAATGACGAGGCCTTCTGTAGTCATCAATTTCTGATGAATCAGTGAAAAGAATGAGTCAGTGTTAAAGTAAATCTTGGGGAAGTTTTTATATTAGATTTCTTTTCACTGTCCACAATAAAATTTGCACCTATTTTGGGGACCAAATATATTATACATACATCCTCGTTTGGAATTTAAATTGTTTTTTTTTTATTAACCATCACTATCCTTGACTATTGTATGTAAAATGTCTGCATATAATTATGTATATTCTTAGTTTCCTCTGATTCATGAAAAATAACTAACTGCTCTAGATGATGTTTCATTAAATATTTATAGCATTAAAAAACTCATACCTTTCACGCAACTACCGTACTTTTTATCTCAAATAAATATGACTTTTATTTAGTTTAGTTTATTATTTTAAAATGTACTATTATGCATGTTGAATACCTAGTTGAATACCCAGCTTGATGATAGAATATTTTTTTTCAATTTTCCAAATATTCTTCAATGGTAAAATATATCTCTTTGTACTGTATTGAAAAACAGCAGGAAAATACAGTATTAGATATAATATTGAATGTTTGTGTCAATTTCAGAACAATATTCACAAAATTAAAAGAGCTAATATAGGTACACAATCCATCACAATGCTATTAAAGAATTCACTTAATATAAACATCCTCTTTTGCTTTAATACATGTAATCTGCATGAACATAAAAACCAATGTTCAGACGGTATGGACACACAAAGCTATACGGAAACACAGTAAAGAAAGAGACGTACATTTATTACGGAGGAGATGTCGTTCATCTACTTCAGGGCATTAGCTACTTCATCTACTACACAGAACCATCGTAGTGCTAAATGATACACTGACTGGCTGGCCATCATCAATGCTAGGTAGTTACAGCTCTCGTAGCGCTAAGATCCCTGTGTAGAACAGGACTGTGGTCAGTGGCCTAACAAACACGAACTTGCTCCATATTGACTGGAATTTGTCTGGTATATTGACAGTAAACAGGTTCATGCTTCACATACCAGCTCCCTCCTGTCCCTTTGTGGCGTCTCCTACTGATGACCGGGCCGGGGCGGACATAGCTCGCTCGTGTACGACCCTTACAGCTCACCTGCTCTGCCATACCTCCTCTGTAGTCTTTTGTTGGACCTCTACGACATGTACAAATGGATGGCTGATAATGTAACCCCCTTGTATGGACCTACATTGTTACTAATGTCTCTCCTGACTTGTATTCCTTTGTTAGGCTTTAGTTGGACCTCGACAAATGGACATCTCATAATGTAACCAACCCCCTTGTATGCCTCCTACAGTGCTACTAACGTCTCTGTTAACATAACTCCTTTGCATTCCTTATGGCTGGGCAAATGATATAGCTTTTGTATTACCTCTGATAATATAGCTCTCATTGACCTCTGATAATATAGCTTTTGTTTGACATTGATCATATAGCTCTATAGCTCTCATATAACTTCTGATAATATAGCTCTCATTGACCTCTGATAATATAGCTTTTGTTTGACATTGATCATATAGCTCTATAGCTCTCA
>JAVCKZ010099635.1:0-11053 GCA_034780755.1 Lepetodrilus elevatus | reverse complement strand
GTGTCAAGTAATATTGACCGTATGGTCAATATCAATATATTACGAAACGGCATATGCGTTCCCGTATGGGTAAGAAAACAAACATATTAAACATATTTCTAAAATAAAACACCCAACAAAAACCAAATGTTAAAATGAGTAGAAATAATGGAGTATAGGGTTTTAAATATTGTTTAAAATTAAATATTAAAACTGAACACATAAAATTGTAGGAATAACATGTTTCTAGATATTAACCAAGTTGATTAGAAAGATATGCGTCTTTAGCAATGTTTTAAAAGTATCTGCTGTTTTGGCCTCCCAAAACTGGCAAAAGGAATAAAAATAGTTGATAATTAATTGTGTATAAATAGAAATTAGTATAGGCTTATGTATTACCATCCTTTTTGTTTTCTAGACACATTATTAATAGCAATGCGGTACGTAGATAGTATTGGATATAGCGCTTGACTCATATACCAATATTATATCGGAACAATCCTAGATAGACTGCGTCACAAATAAAACACTTCTCTTATTTAGGTTCTACTGACAGTTAGACAGAAGCGGTTTGTATACAAATAGGGTCTATAGGTTAATTCAGACGGTGATATATATATATATATACACATCGTGACGTCTTCTAGCGATGCGTGTATATGAAGATTTTAATAATATATTGGATACATTTAGTCAGAGTACAAATGTTCAGTATTTTTGTGTGTTTACTTGTAACATGTGTAATTTGTGCTAGTTTAATATTTCGGATAGGCCTATTTTGTGTTCATACTAGTTATAGATGTCCCTTTATTTATATGATAAGGTTTAGGCTATATACAATTTAGACCTACTAAACTATAATAACTAATAACGGGTCCCACTGGTCAAAAACGCCATGTCGTTTTAGATTTATCCTATAAGATTTTGATTTGATTTCATACATCAACAATTATTGTGAATTGATCTATATGCGGTATGTATTACTTCTATTAAAAGTATTAGATCTTAGATCAGTATATTTAGCATTATGATAGTAGTGAATGGGATCTGTGGAATGACGTCATGTCGTATTGTGCTATCTTTAGAAAAATCATCCGGGTTGTCGTATCGCGCATGCTCAATATAGGACATCCGCCATTTTATGTTTGTGGAAGTTCAAACACTTCGCATGTTTCTCTGACGAAAGTTTCTGATGTTTATTGATTCATTCATGCATGATCTTTA
Source organism: Lepetodrilus elevatus (assembly GCA_034780755.1). NCBI lineage: Eukaryota > Metazoa > Mollusca > Gastropoda > Lepetellida > Lepetodrilidae > Lepetodrilus > Lepetodrilus elevatus. The sequence goes on along the minus strand of JAVCKZ010099635.1, from coordinate 9,850 downwards.
GCATTTTAACACTTCATTGACAAGTACAATATATACATATTTAATGAAGTTATGTATTTAGGTTTCTGAGTATATCTTCCTCGTCATGTTTTGAAGCATGGCGGCCGCGAGTTCCAGTTGATAGTTCAACGAGTCTTTCGACGTCACAATATTGTTCATGGTTTGAGTTTAGGCAAGTGTCTGTTCAGTGAAATAGGTGACAGGCAGTTAACTGCGAAGGTAAGATTCAAACGAGATGCCAGACCTATGCAAAATAAATGTTTACCATGTCGTGCCGTCTCGTAGTTTCAGTCGTGATACGCACGCCTCTACATGTTTTACTTCGAGGTCAGTGGAGACGCGATCAGACAGCTACAGCTAGTGCATGCACTTTATAATCGTGCAGTGTTCAAGTTTTACTTGCACTGTAAAACCCAAACCACCACCTTGGCGATTATTCCTTGGTCTAAATTGTTCATTACCCCTCCCAAAATCTAATTTATGGTTTGGAACACAATGAACCAATGTTTACTTTAATTTGATTGCAACACCTCTTTCAAGTCTTGCAGGCAGTGGTGATATTTGTTATTTATTTTATTAATTGGTCCGCTTAACGATGTGTACAGTAAAAGGCCTACTCAGTACTAAATTCCAACTAACCTTCAACGGGTTGGGGCAAATGACAAATGGGCTATAATAACTGGAACTGCAAGGAACTAGCAATTTTTACCACTGGTAACATCAGTCTCGTTTATATTATTGATGAATTTTCCAACTAAATGTACTTTTTGATGTCAGAAATTAACATTCACAATATAATGGGGCATATTTTCTAAATGTTCTTACAAACGTCTTAGCCTAAGAACAGTTTTTGTCCCAAATGGGTGAAAGATTCCTGCAGTGACGTTAAAACTCCATATTCACTCACTCACTAACAGTTGTAGCCATACTAAAAGAATCATTAAGAACTGTTCTTAGGCTATTAAAGAAATTTGTAAGAACGTATCGAGAATAGGCCCCGGTGATGCAAATCTGATAAATGTTACGCATTCGAGTTCGACTTTTTTTCAAGTGCAATAATTGTAACGATTTTGCCTAGTCATCGGTGAATCTGAGTTAATTAATAATGCTATTTCATCAAGCAATCTCAGAAATGTGTAATAGTTACCGGTACTTGCAAAATAGCTCAATCTAGCTATAGGAAATTGGCTTGTTCGGTAAAAAAACAAAACTTCTATTGTAGCTTGATCTGTCATATTCCATATCCTGTTCAGAACTTCCTGCATTCAGCATTGGTCATTTCATTTTCAACTCATGACTTTTAAGACTAATTTCAGTTTTTCTCACTGAACAAAGTACATTACCTTGTACAATATACAATACTATTCCAAAGTATCCTGCTGACCATAACCTACTTGTTATGATATGGTCAGCGTAAAGCCAGTGGGCAAACATACCCATTAGGATACATACACCAGCTGGTGACTGGCATAGTCGACCCCTGACATGCCGAAAGTGACTCATCACATTAAACACAAGATCTCTGATCTAACATACATTACCCTGATTACTGTGTCCTAAGATTATTTATTAGTTAAAAAAAACCCACCCCACTAATGCAGCGATCGAAATTAACACTAGTCCGCTAGCCCGGGCCATTTCTCCCAATGCTATAGGTATCCTAAGGACTAGTAGAAATTCATGTCTTTTGTTATTTGTATCACTATTCGGACTAGTAAGTTTTAAAGTGTATTTCGATCGCTGTAATGGATCCAAATCTCGACGCATTTAATTTTTTGAGATATTCGTATCACAAAATATAAAACCTGAAACCTTTTATTGACACCTATTATGGCGATCAGTCAAGTGACTCATGAAGGTATACATGAGTGAAGAGCAACAACTTCTGTTCATAGTTTAAAGTGACTCAAATACCAAATTAAAACCTGAAGAACTGATGATCCTGCATCACAGTGATTCATTTCCTTCCAAGTGATCTGTTATCGATAAAGAAGCTCAGTTTGTTTATTTACATAGATTGTTAGGTTAACGATGTCGACATGTGACGTCATCCAAGTGAGGTCATGTTCCAGAAACCTATAATGCAGATAATTTTTCATCGCCATTTTCTAAACAAACCCTTGTTGACATCCATCGAGTAAACTGGTATATTTCGATGGGTTTGCGTGGCATTTCATGCCTGAAAGAGCATGTTGGCAAGATTAAGTTTCTTTTGCTTGAAAGTTTACAAGAGTAATGTTTTTATGTAGTGTTTATATTAGTCTTACTAGCTGCTGGATTGGTTGAAGCACTTCTTAGTGCAGCATCTCTAGCGCCACCCGCACTGCCCATCCACCCCTGCTGTAAGAATGATACATTATATTAATATTATATGCTTTAAGAGCATGATTACAAATAGTATTTGAATGTGTCCCAATGTTGACAAATTTGACTAAAACTACTACGTTAATCCTGAAAAATAAGTGGACAAGAAACATTAAATTAATTTTGCTTCACTATAACCCACTAACAGTCAATAATATTGCCAATTATCCAGTATTCACAATATTATTGGCATTATTATTGATCGTGTATGGGCCGCTTTACATTTTAACAGACTACAACATTTCTAATTTGCCAATGTGTTGTGCACTCTGTGCATGTACTATTAATTAAATCTACTGGGATACGGTAGTATGTGAAAATGTTAATTAAATTAGTGCCATGCATACAAGTGTTCTGTATGACAATGAGGTACCTGTCTACCTGACAATAATAATAATAATATCTATTTATATAGCGCCAAGTTCCAGCTAGGCTGTTCACAGGTGCTTAACATAATGCCTGTCTAGGGAGCGGTTCACTCATGTAACACATTTCCAGTAAGGTGAAGGATTGATGGCTGGTGCAATATTAATCTTGCCACGTCAAGCTTTCACGCTATTATTAATATTACACTTGATTCCTTACCTCAAACATGTCACTTTTCTGATCGATATTTGTCAGTTGACAGGACTCAATTAGAGCTATAGTGAGAACTACTCTAAAATATTTATAAATGCAGTTTTCCCGTACTGGCCATGCTATGTTCACATTTTATTCATATAAAAAAGCAGCATGTAATTTTCTTGATATATATACAACACAGAACTCTGTATATAAATTACGAATGCATTAGCCACAGCATTATATATATGAAAATTGATAACAAATTATGGCCAGTGTTGTAGCCAGTGTTTGAAATTACCACTGGGAACTTACTGGCCCGAATAATGATACAAATAACAAATGTTTACAAAAGACATGAATTTCTACTGGTCCTGACTCCTTAGGATACCTTTATCATTGGGAGAAATGGCCGGGCTTGCAGTAATTTCGAACACGGGTTGTAGCTTAATTACCGTCAAATGGTTATCACCATGACCAAACAACCATTGTTTTAGAAATGGCCGGGCCAGCGGTAATTTCGAAGACTGGTTGTAGCTTAATTACTGTCAAATGGTCATCACCACGACGAAACAACAAATTGTGCTATGTGCCATTAACCAGTCTGCAGTTGCTGTCTTTCTTTTCCAGAACAAAACATGGGAGCTTTCTTAGACAAACCAAAGACTGACAAGCAGAACAAGGCGGGCATGGGCAATGGCCTCCGCTACGGGCTGTGCAGCATGCAGGGCTGGCGCGTGGAGATGGAGGACGCGCACTCGGCCGTCATCGGGCTGCCGTACGGCCTGAAGGACTGGTCGTTCTTCGCCGTGTTCGACGGCCATGCCGGCGCCAAGGTGTCGGCGTACTGCGCGGAGAAGCTGCTGGAGTACATCCTGGACAACGAGGACTTCCGCAACAAGCTGGTGGAAGCGGACGCCGCCGCTACCGAGGACAAGGAGTCGCCGAAGCCGCAGTTCCAGCCGTCGCTGGACGACGTGAAGAAGGGGATCAAGACTGGCTTCCTGCAGCTGGACGAAATGATGCGCGCCATGCCGGAGATGGTGAGCGGCGAGGACAAGAGCGGCTCCACCGCCGTCTGCTGCATCCTGTCGCCCAAGCACATCTTCTTCGCCAACTGCGGCGACTCGCGGGCCGTGCTGTGCCGCAACGGCAAGTGCTCGTTCGCCACAATGGACCACAAGCCGGTGAACCCGGAGGAGAAGGAGCGGATTCAGAACGCCGGCGGCAGTGTGATGATTCAGAGGGTCAATGGTTCGTTGGCGGTGTCGCGGGCGCTCGGGGACTTTGAGTACAAGAATGTGGACGGCAAGGGGCCCTGTGAACAGTTAGTGTCGCCCGAGCCCGAGATATTCATTGAAGACAGGTGCCCCGAAGACCAGTTCCTGGTGCTCGCCTGCGATGGCATCTGGGACGTTATGAGCAACGAAGAACTCTGTGCGTTTGTGGAGAATAGATTGAAAATTACTGACAGTCTGGAACAAGTTAGCAATTCAGTCGTCGATACGTGTCTATATAAGGTGAAGATTAGGAAACGATAACCTGCCATTGCATGGGTTTTTTACTATGTAGATGCTTTTCAAGCAATTGGATATTTGTCAGGTTTTTTTTTTAGAACATGTGGCCTAGAACAAGGTCAGAGTGAGCTGTGAGGTACTACGTGGTCAGTTTGGTGCGAACTACTGAAAATTGGCTTAGACATGTATGAGAATGGTTGTCCTCGGATTTAGTTCATCTGCTTATTAGGTGGAGAAAACATTGTTATTGTTTTGTAATATATCTCGTTGTGTATGGGTGAAATATTCCCAATGTGACGTAAAACGTTAATTCATTCATTAGTAATTTAACTAAGTTGCTATTTTTCATCTACCAAACCATTGTTTAAGTGAAAATACTTTTGATTTGTATGGAAATGTTGGTAGTTGTCGGGTATGGGTGAAATATTCCTGCAACGACAAGGCAATCAGTCTGGACAGATACTTATTGCCAATGTCCCATTTATCAGTAGTTTCATGTTTATTGGACTATTTGTCTGTACAATAGTATTCAATATCTTTGGCTTAATAAGTTCAATTTGAGAAAGGGACTGGGCGAAACATTCCCGCAGCGACGTTAAACTCTACATTTACTCGCTCATTGAGAAAGGGACGATAGTAGTGCAGTGGTATCTGATAATCGGTCCTCTTGTTCTTTTTTGAGTATGAACTCGTGCTCTACTCAAGATTCTAATCACAAATCCTTGTATAAAATTTTAGCTTGGGCATGAAATCGTACTCAAAATGAAGAAGTTGCCTGTCTGGCGCATGCAGGTATCATCCTTGATTTGTCAGTGCCAACTGGTGCGTGCAGGTTTACTTGCAACACTAAGCACTGCAGATGTTGCAAGTTTCCTCCTGCCTTACAACTGACAATCATTACTATGGCCGAAATAATTTTGAAAGTGTCTTAAAACCCTAGAATACATACACATGGTGAGATACAAATATCAAGAGAAATGTTAGTAATAGTGATTTTTTCTTTCATCAACGTAAGAAAATAATTCCAAGTTCATTCTCGCCTTTATTTGCAAGCAAGATGTTTTACTTGATCCCACGTACCATGAATACTGCTTTTAGAATTACATGATACATTTAACAAGGGACAGCATCATATCATTAGTGAAACCAAGTGCAAAATAATTTGAGTTTGAACTAAAACTTTGTAAATAGCAATCATGCATACTTTGTAAATAGCTATCATGCGTTGATCTAGATGTAATTATTATTTTTATCAAAATCAATATACTGGATATCCTAGAGAGATCCTAGGGGTATCTCGCCACGCAACATGGTTTTAGCTGGTACAAGTGATAATTGAAATCTACTAGTGTCGCTTATCCTCTCGTCACCAGTCATGTGTTGGGACGAAATGTCGAAAGTCGTTAATTTTCTTACCAACTAATTAAAATGCTAACAGTACATCTGCATAGAGTATTTCCTAGTGGTAGGTTCGCATAAATAAGGTAGTAAGATAATATATTGCACACAGGGACAGAATACAGTAATTTAATAGCGGTGTCGTTTCAATTTATGTGGGCTAGACGTGCACGTGAGCGAACCAGTAGACTAAATTCAATGTTTCATCCATAGTCGGAGATCGCTGGCTGCTTAGGGGGTCTTTTTCATGTAACATAAAAATAATCCATTGCCTTTCAGGGAAGCAGAGACAATATGAGCATCGTAATAGTAGCTATGGAAGGTTGCCCCAAAGTATGCGATACAGCAGTGCGAAACGAGATGGAACTAGATCGAAGATTAGAAGCAAAAATACAAGGTACTTCGGCATGTAACACTAATAGTGTGCTTTCGTGGAGTAGTTGTGGGGTCGCCAGCCAATCATATAGTCGATGCTTTGTTCAGATGGTCATACACTAATGTTTGAACCTTTGTGATGGTATGCTAGACTAGCTGTATTCTACTGTAATGTCTTTGACACTTGTGAATATTAAATGATGAGTATGATAGTTTTGAATTAGCAAAGTCCTAATATTGTGTGAAGTTTCACAACGTGTATTTGTTTGACACATTTCCAATCCCTCCTTGTGTATGTTTTATACATGTGCACAGTGTGTACTTTCGTTACAAACTTCATAATTTTCCTTGAGTTTTGTTTAGTAGACAACTTTCTAGATGATTATTTTACCTTCTGTTAGTTTGTGTGCAACCATTTTAGCAGTGAAGTCTGTGTTACTAGTTTTCGCAGCTGATGTGCACAGTCGTTAAACATAAATTTTGAGTGCATGTGGGAGACGTAACATTCACTACTGATCACATTTTGAGTTGCCGTCTTTAAAATCTTGTCTAGTGTTCTAGAGTGTTTTTTTTACGTTTTCTTTTCTTTATTTCAACGCATGCGTCTTTTACTTCTCAAATTTTCGTTTTAATTTTTGTTTTACTTACAATTTGATCTTGTTGTGGCTTTCAGAGTTACTTTTAAAAGAATCCCCTGAAAATCAAGACCTCCCATACATCATGCACATGCTTGCGACCGAATTAGACGACAGCTTTCCCCCTGGGGGTGGCTTGGCGGCGAAGTAAGTTGTCCTCTCGCGCTCTGTGTCTCCACGCTGTCCACGTGGTGGCGCCACCGTGTTCATGGTCGTCCCGAGACTACGTGCATGAGCTGTTGTACGATGCTGCTTTCTCTGGTAGTGTCTTAGTCTTTAACCTTTTACCAACCGAGTAACATAACATTGACATTATCTTTCTCTTTTTTTTACTGTTTGAGTAGTGTGTGAGGAAATCTTGACTTGAAAACGCGAGAAATAACGGTCGTAGCATTTTGTCAATTCGTAATTTTATTAACATTAAAAACTATGCCGTCCAGATACTTTTTTTTGTGTCCATCGTTGTGGTGTAGGATTGTTGGATTGTGGACATTTAATTGATTCAAAATCTCCTGGTTGAGGATAGTGGGTTAATTGATTTTCAGATGTATGTGTGTTACTTGCTGAATAAGGGGGGTTAACCTGATCTGTATATTGTTATCTTGCACTTGTGTATTTTTGTGACAAACTGTGGTAGAGAATGTGTTTATGAAATCACGGGTAAGTATTTGATTTATATCAATCCAAGCCCAACCCGATTTCCCACTTCCCTTTGTTTACATGTAAATCTCTGGTATTATTGTATATAGATAAATGTTGTTATGTCATTCCCAAGCATAGTCCAATTTCTACCCTATTTACATGTAGATTTGACCTCTGATGTTGTAACACAGTTTTTTAGTATGCTTTCGTGCTCAGCTTTTAGGTAAAGCTTGTAAAAATTTGAGTTGAGCATGAAATGTACTAAAAATGTTGTGTAACTTTGGGGCCTGAAGGTAAAATCATATATAGATATGTTGATATGCCAAATCCTATTCTCTTACCCATATATTCTTTATCATATACAGTAGACCTTGCATATAACTGACTCGTTGGGACCGGCTATTTCTGTCCGTTATATGCGAAGTCCGTTATATGCATATGCCGCAATTAACGTTAAGACAGGACCTGGGACTTCAGATTCAGTCCGTTATATGCGAGGTCCGGTTTATCCGAGGTCTACTGTATATTAGTGTAAGTTGTGGAATATCAACAATTTCACATGTGATGGAAATTGTTAAATGGCAACAAGATTATGAAATGCTTTGATTACAATTTCATGCTCACGCTCAAATTTGATATGTAAACAAACCCTCAAATTGAGCACAAGTTTGTACTAAACAATGTTTCGTAATCTCGTTGCCAGATAATTTTTAGAAAAGGGTATTAATTCGAATTAAAAGTGCATCTTCACAACATTTTAGCAGATAATGGTATAGGAAAACATGCTAAACATTGCAAACACTTTTATATGTATTAATATTGCCATCTATTTGACCATTGATAATAAAAAGCATTTGTATGTAATATAATAGACCAATTCAAATGGCACAATGCAATGGCTCATTATGTCAGTTTATTAATCAACACATCATAAGTGAAAGAATCTTGAAAGCGGATTTAAACCCCAATTTAAAAAACAAAAACAATTAAAAATAAACGCATGAACATTGTACAACCCCTAGAAAAGCTGTCGTAATGACGGCAGTAGTGAATGATTCACTTTGGTCAATCGTTTTAGCTTGAGACTGTTGATAATTTTGTTTGAAGTTCAGACCTTATCATTTAGACGACACAATGTCGCTTAGCTGCAAAATATAAGCACTATTATTGTTTCCATGGTTGCACAGACCAATATAAAATTGTTGGAAGAAACATCAGTAGAATTCTGCATCCAAGATGTCAAATTTAGGGGGAAAAATTTAATTCTGCAATTTTCTTGATGACCATCAACATTTTCACTGTACATGAATATCAAACATGACTTTGAATATTTTCTTAAATAATTTCGCAAACCCATATTGATCTTCTCTGGAAGATTAAACATCCATCCCTAAAATTTCATGTCCCTTTATAAACTATTGTATGTCAATAAACATGTACATGCTTTGGTTTGCAGGAAAGGATTCATTGAACGTACTTACAACCGACTGAGACCACACGTAGAACAAGAAGTGAGTATGGCCACGGCCGCATGTAAAATCAGCCGCGTCTAGACAAACCTACGCTGACTCTTTCCTGCTTCTTCTCTCTCGTACCCTACCCGAGCCGGAATGACTGTCCATCCGATTCCTTGTAGCGACTACTCCATCTCGACACTGACATCTTGTAGCTAGTCTATATATACATATTCATATACACCATGTACGCTGTTTTTGATTAGTACTAACACTCCAGTAATTGCATTTAACATATTCATTGAATGATGTGTGTGTTTGTATCTATTTATTTATTTATTTATTTATTTATTTATCAGAACAGGGGCCTTGTTCCTGAAGCTATCGTATACGTACCGTACTGACATTGTTACGCCTTTGTAGAGGAAAATTTGACTGTCAGGATTGTAAAATATTCCTACACAAAGACTTAGCAATACAGTTACAAAGCTTTTGCGATGTCGTTACATATACAATAGCTTCGGGAACATGGCACCTGTTTGAAGAGTGGCTGTGTTTAAATTTTAACAGTTTGCACTAATTGCTGCTTATCTCTCGTATGCTTCCTGGAGAGTACTTTGGGGTCGGGGTTCGTTACGCATACATATGCTGTGGTGTCGTCATGGCTGCCACGGTTACCATTGTAAGTGGTGGTGTCGCTGTGGTTACCATGCGTCGCCTTTCGTCACCGCGCACCTCCAGGATTGCTATGTGCCATATGTAGGCAAGGCTTTGTAACCAACATTTTGAGGGTTATTATTACAACTTTGCATGTGTATAATGTATTATATACTCTTCAAAAAAAGAAACTTGACATTGATTTTCAAAGTTTAATAGCAAACCTGGTAGACATGATATCAGCAAA
>JAVCKZ010099624.1:0-11053 GCA_034780755.1 Lepetodrilus elevatus | reverse complement strand
ATATCAGTGTCACTGTGTCACAGAATCGCAGTGTCACAGAATCGCAGTGTCACTGTGTCACAGAATAGCAGTGTCACTGTCACAGAATATCAGTGTCACTGTGTCACAGAATCGCAGTGTCACAGAATCGCAGTGTCACTGTGTCACAGAATAGCAGTGTCACAGAATCGCAGAGTCACTGTGTCACAGAATCGCTGTGTTACTGTGTCAGTGTCAGTGTCAAGTAACCCATGATAACAATACATTCAAGAATAGTAACAATGGCTTGAATAGAAGACTTGGCCCCGAGATTATGAAACATTTCTGAGTAAGATTTCATACTCAACTCAGAATTTTATTCATAAAACGTCATGTTTTTTAGCATAGCACGCGAGTTGAGCACAAAAACATACTCAGAAAAGTTTCGTAATCTCAGGGCCTAGACTGAGATTATGAAACATTTTTTATTACTGTTTAATTTGTTTATGAATCCTCATAAAAAAAATATAAAAAATTGAGCATGAAATCGTACTTAAAATGTTCCATAATTTCAAAGTTTGTTTATTTTTTCTAAAAGGTCCTTAGAGACAGGAAATCTGTAGTGAAATAAAATGTGTAATGTCAACTCATATTATAATCAATGATTGAAGAAAGAACTTGCTATAGGCTGAAAACTGATGAAAACTTACTTGTATTTTCCATTGAAGTCTACAGTGGTTTCATACAGACTTAGGTATGGCTTGAGGGTGTTGATGATGGTGGAACGCTGGGGGTATGCAGTCGTCTGCCAACCAAACGCCTCTTCCTCCAAATTGAAGGCTTCAATCTGAAGTATATGAATTACAGTATGCTTTCCTGGTACAGCATTTTCATGGTTCAAGACCTAAAGAGATTTTTTTGTGGTGTTTTGTCCAAGGGGATATTATCCAAGGGGGTTTTGTCCTATGAAGGTTTTAACCTAAGAGGATATATAGTCCCTGGGGTTTTTGTTCTATGGGAGTTTTGTCCTATGGGTGATTTGACCTAAGATGGTATTGACCAAGGAGGTATTTTCCAAAAGGGGGTATTGTTCAAAGGTTTTTTTGTCTAAGGGGATTTAGTCCTATGGGAGCTTTTACATAAGAGGGTATTGTCCAAACAGGGTTTTGTCCAAAGGGGATTTTGTCTTATGGGCTTTTGTCCTACTATGGGGTTTGTCCTATGTGAGTTGTGGGTTTTGTCCTATGTGGGGTTTGTCCTATGCGAGTTATGGGTTTTGTCCTATGTGGATTTTTTCTGTTTTGACCCAAGGGTGTATTATCCAAAAGGGTAATGTAATGTCAGTGGAGGTTTTGTCCGGTGGGTCTGTTGTCTGAATCCCATCCTTGGCACTGACCTTCTCTGCAGCCGTCTGGAGTTTGGTGTCCAGTGTCTGAGCGCGACGCAGATACTTGGCGATGTCCGACATGTCGCCAAACGTCTGGAATTCCTCCACCTGCTTCAGATAGCCATCGAGCTCCTCCACGAAGCGGTCACGTTTCATCTGCAAGACAAAAATCAGAGACCATGATGGGTTACTAAGCAACCATTCTTCATCCTAATGTAGCCAGGTGCGATATAAGATGCTTCTACTGGTCTCGACCAGTGGGGTTACACCTTTGCCCTGACCCGTCGGTATAGCTGCTGTCTATTATGGCCCGATTTAGCTACAGAGGAAGGCAGTAGTGGTCATCAACAAAGCATATGACTTTAAAGTCAAGCTGGGTTAATTCACTGTACAGTTAATAAATGTATATAGAATGAATTGGGAGAACAGATCCGTGAAAGTATGAAATGTTTTGAGTACAACTTTCATGCTCAAGCTCAAATTTTATATGGGGTTTTGTGAACATAAATCTTTTCAGCATGAGATTGTACTAAAAAATGTTTGATAATTTCAGGGCCAGATAGTTTTCAATTAATTTGAGAATTTCAAGTGATCAGACTAGGAATGTATTTTCTGCACCAAACTTTGATTATTTTTTTTTGCATTTTAAAAGGTTCAAATTAATAGGTGAATTCCGGTAGCTGGCATTTCTTTCCTACTTACCTTCAAAGCATCTTCATACTGGGTCTTCTTCTCCGACATGATCAGTTTGTGTTCCTCGAACACCGCGGCCATCCGGCCATGCCACATGAACACCTGGGCATTGACTCGGATCTCGGCCGGATTGAACTGCGCAAAGTCCGACAGGAAAGCCAGCCGATCCTTGGACTCGGTCAGCCGTTTCTCCATGACGAAGATGGTGTCCGACTCGGTCTTCTCGATGAACGCCTTCAGCTCCATCAACTCCTCCGTGTTGGCTGGAGTGGTCAGAGCCTTCTCCGCGATCTGCTCATAGTCTTCACACAGCCTGAGATGATAATAATAATAATAATAATAATAATAATAATAATAATATTTATAATAATAATAATGTTAGTTTTTTCAAGGTTTCAAGTATACTACTACTAATAATAATAGTGTTAGTTTATTCAAGGATAATAGTAATAATAATAATAATAATGTTAGGGTTTTTTCAAGGTTTCAAGTATACTACTAATAATAATAAGTGTTAGTTTTTTCAAGGATAATAATAATAATAATAATAATAATAATAATAATAATAATAATAATAATAATAATAATAATGATTTAGAGCTGCTTTCAAGATTTTGTCACTTCCATTACGACATGTATTATATTCTGAAAATTCATTTTCTACTGTTTATCATAGCCATGATAGTGATTGCTGAAATGGGGATAAACAGCAAGAAGTTAATAAATATACACACAAAAGATCTAACCATATTTGGAGAAAAAAAAGTTTACTTTTTGTTTTCTTCCTGGTGGTCCTTGCACATCCTGACGAGGAGTTGACTGCGGAGTGAGTCGGCCCTCTTGGTCAGCCCTCTGATCAGCTCGTCACAGTGGATCTCAAACATCCCCAGTCTCAGCACCTGAACACAACAAACAGGAAAATTGGAAATGATCATTGTTCATATAATTAGGGACAGCCAAATTAAAATACCAAATATGATTCTAAATGAAATGGTACAATAAATGAAGGATTCAATAAATAAAACAAAGTAAGACAAAAAATATATTTGAAAAATTACTGTATTCTAGAAATGTAAATAGGATTTTTAAAATGTTCATATTTTAGGGTCAGAAATAAATTATTTTGGGCAATTAATTTAGGTGTTTGAACTATTAGAGGGTTCGAATTATTAGAGTAATTATGGTACCTTGCGAGAGTTGTAGGATATTTCGTCAGTCAGGCTCTGGTATCGAGCAACCTCGGTGGCGTACTCGTCAAACGGGTGGTCTTCTTTCATGAACTGATCCACGTCATCATCAGCCTAGAACAAACACAGCGTGAACTTCAACATTTGTATACAACAACATCACGGAAAACACTCACTACACATACATGTATTCCTGATGATTCGTGAATACATAGTGTTCCCTCAATATAATGCTGAAGTTGGGGTCCATGACATGCCACCCGCGTTATAATACCCCTGTGTTATATCAACAAATATAATTGGTGAAATTCTTCTTTTTTTTCCCCTTTTTTTTCTTTAAATGGCCGCATTTTTTTTTTTACACACACACACATACTTCAAAAGATATTGAATTTTTTTCTCAGTTTAAATAGATCAGCTTTCAAGAGCCTTTCTGCAGTGCCCGTAGCACCGAGTGTTGCAGACAGAAAACCTGCAAGCAACTGGTTGATACTGAGTCAAGGACAGAGAAGTCGAGACACTTGAATGACGGCTACAGAAGTCTAGACATTTGCAGTGAAGTGTACCCACCTGTTTGGTGATGAGGACGCTGTACTTGTCGTAGATGTTGCAGTGTTCGGTGGGTCCCACACTTTCCTTGGTGATGAGCTCGCAGACCATGGCCTTATGTGCCTCCAGGATGTCCTCCAGAATCACAGGCTTCAGGAACGCCTTGTTCTTGCTTCCGTTCTGAAACACCACATCAACATCATCGTCAGACACTCAATGTCAAAGATAGAACGCAAACAAAACTCTTCAAATTTATTAACCCCCTCAGGGCTCTAGACTAACATTCTGAGTTACTTGCCCGCAGAGCAAGTCAGGGCAAGTAGCAAAAATTAGGTTGCCCGCAGTGCAATTTAACTTGCCCCTGTACGTCGGGCGTATGTTAGTCCAGAGCCCTGCCCCTATCTACATGGAATACTACAACTCCAATCTCCATTCCATAAAACAGTCGTAGTGCTACGAGAGTTAAAATTCTATGTTAGCATTATAGATATGACTCTTGTAATGCTGCGATCGTTGTGGAATGGTACCCTGGAGTGTACGTCAAGTTTCTTTAACCCTCCCCATGCTGGAGGCAATGGGAGATGCCATAAAGAGCAGTTCTCGTGCCTATTCCAGCAGGGAAAGGTTAATGCATGTTGAAATACCAAGTTGTTTTGCAGCAAATACATGATTTATGGTAATCATAAAACCTACCTTTTCACTGCAAAAAAAAATAGTCATTTGTTAAGAGACATGACACACCGATGTCTAATGGTTTGACCATGCATATCAGGCATAGCATCAGTCTATATGCATTACTTTCTATCAAAAATATCTAATAGTCATAAAGCAGACAGACTATGAAGCACTATCTTACTATTACAATCATGTACTATCTGACTATTACAATCCTGTACTATCCGACTATTACAATCCTGTACTATCTGACTATTACAATCCTGTACTATCCGACTATTACAATCCTGCACTATCCGACTATTACATTCCAGCTGAGAATTTGATAATTCTAGAAAATTAATGACGGATTAATAATTAAAATTATCTATAGCAAACTGTTCATTCAAGCTCTAAACTTGTGTGCTTGAGATTCATTCCAAACTGGTCTACCTAATTCATAATATTCATAAAATCATGCAAAAAAAATGTTTAAAGGCCTGAGTTGTGTCAGTGATACATGCAGCAATTCTGTATGCAAAAACAAATGTGCTCTTCAAAAGTGTTTTAAAAAATACTATTTTCTTTCTTATTTTTTTTAGGTTGCCTAGAGCCTTCGTTACTTACAATTTCACCATGCAAATAAGCCAGTATATGCTGGTCCCGAAATCAACAATGTGCATTCAATTATGATACAGACTAATGACGTGCTCAGTAAAACTACAACATGCACAACCACAATACCGGTAGATAGGAAATTGTTCCTGAATAATATATGATTGTTTGTATCAACTTGAATGTGAGAAAATGTTTACGTGAGGCACAATAAGACAACAGACAACAGCGAGATATGTGTATCTCCAGTGAGATATCTGCAGTGAGACATCTGTACATCTGTAGTGAGATATCTGTACATCTGCAGTGAGACATCTGTACATCTGCAGTGAGACATCTGTACATCTGTAGTAAGATATCTGTACATCTGTAGTGAGATATATGTACATCTGCAATGAGATATATGTATATCTGCAGTGAGATATTTGTACATATGCAGTGAGATATATGTACATCTGCAGTGAGATATCTGTAAATCTGTAGTGAGATATCTGTACATCTGCAGTGAGATATCTGTACATCTGCAATGAGATATCTGTACATCTGCAATGATATATCTGTACATCTGCAATGAGATATCTGTACATCTGTAGTGAGATATATGTATATCTGCAATGAGATATCTGTACATCTGTAGTGAGATATTTGTACATCTGCAATGAGATATCTGTACATCTGTAGTGAGATATCTGTACATCTGCAATGAGATATCTGTATATCTGCAGTGAGATATTTGTACATCTGTAATGAGATATCTGTACATCTGTAGTGAGATATCTGTACATCTGTAGTGAGATATCTGTACATCTGTAGTGAGACATCTGTACATCTGCAATGAGATATCTGTACATCTGTAGTGATATATCTGTACATCTGTAGTGAGATATCTGTACATCTGCAGTGCGATATTTGTACATCTGCAATGAGATATCTGTACATCTGTAGTGAGATATCTGTATATCTGCAGTGAGATATCTGTACATCTGCAGTGAGATATCTGTATATTCACAACCATGTGACCACTGATCGCATCACGCCACCAGTGAAAATACTCACTGGAGGAACTCTTTTGCGCTTTTTCTTTTTTAAATGCTACAACAATAATATGCTCCTTCAGCTCATGAGACCACAGATGTTTGGCAATAACTTTCATGAATCTGGTATATCCTCATATATTAGTTTCATAAGCATTTATCAGTCTATTTAAATGTTCATTCATTTGAATATAATGTTATGGTATAAAACTTACATTAGTAAATGCAATGCATGTATATAATATGATTTTGATAAGTGTTCAAATAAGTAGCATTCTGCAATTTATAGACTAATACATTCAATGGTATTTACTGTTTGCAGTTATCTCCCTTTCACAGACTGAAGAGATGTGACCAAGTTACTGTCAATAGAAAAACCTGATTCCAGTCTTCTATAAAATAGGAATTGAGGAGACACATTGAGACATATACATATGAGACATATTTTAGGAGACACATACCCATTCCGAGTACAGCTTCGTCTCAACTCGCGGCACGACAACGGAGGCTTTGATGATGACATCATAGACGTTGAGCAGAACCACTTCAAAGTCCTTGAACGTCGGCTCAAACTTGATCTGAGTGTCGTCCAGGATGAGACGCAGGATGAATCCTGAGTGTTCATAAGCTCTAGTAGAGTCCTGGAGGTCAAGAGGTCAAGAGGTCATGGTCAGGAAAAAATGTGAGGGCAACAGGTCAAGGTAATAAAGGTATTATACTGCATTTCATACATACATAGAAATTGTAGCACTGCAATTATTGTAATTCAGTGAAAAACAGATTTACAAGAAATGTACTGCTACAATTAATTTTAGCCTCGATTAAGCATGAATATCAATGCATCATGCCTGTATGAAATACACAAGACCTATATAACACCAGTATGCATACTGCAAACCATAAGTTATTTTTTGTAACAAAATATCAATGAAATTTACAATACCGTAATACCCAGTTACAAATCGGATAATATTATTACACTACGCACACAAATCAATGCAGCTGGAACCATTCACACATACACTACAATTATCAATGAATAAATGGATTTAAAATAGAAATTGATAGAATGTATCTTCCCAATTATATTCCCAGTACCATAAAACTAAATGATAGTTTACTGTTACAATAATTTATACATGTATACCAAAATGTATTTATAATTCATAAAATTAGGAAATTCAGGGTATAACAGCCAATTATGACAAAATACATTATTATCAAAACTGAATTAATTTCTTGCATACAGCCACATAATTAACCACCAAAGTGATGGCAGGATTCAAATCATTCAGCTGAAATTGAATTGCTTTAAAATTCAATGACAATGAAAATGTCCATCTATTGCTACTCTGAATGGAATAACATACATAAAATAAAGTTATACATGTACGATCAGCGACCACTAAACAGTAAAGAAATTCATACCTTGATGACCTGGGATTAGAAGTAGGCAAAGGTCGGCAGAAATAGGGTTAAATAGCATAGAACAGAGCATAAAACACAGTAGTAAGTAAAAGTAGTAACATTGTTAGTCAAACACAGATTATATATATGTGACATTGCATTAGAATCTATATACAAATCTACAGCTGAAGGCATAGTGATTAACTCTACATACACCGCAAATCATGCGTTACGATATGTCACTTTTTCCAACATCTACGGTGAAATACAACATGAATCTGCAGATTCCTGTGAATTTACTGAATAGAATTAATTATGTGTAGTGATGATCCATTACTGTCATCGGTATGGCCACACCATGACCTACCAGATTGGTATAACGAAGCGATGGTACTGTTAATTGTGCAATAGTCTGAGGATGAAAGGTTTCAAAAAGATTTAGTGAGATGAACAGATTCATGTGCTATGAATAGATACAGAGATATTAACCATTCCAGAAAAAAAATTAATATTACATAAATTGATAGAATGCATATAAAGAGAAAATTATAGTTTACTATTAAAATAACAAAGTTGTATACTAGTACATATACAATGCATTCAAATTAATCAGATTAATGCATTCTAAACTGAGTATGTGTTATCGTCACTATGTCAGAAAGACAAAAGATATAAATTTAATAACTGACTCAAAGAATACAAAGGCATTCATTAGATCATGGCATTCGTAGATCATGGCATTCGTAGATCACGAAAAATATATATTGATTCTGTGCAAACATCAGAAAACAACAATTAAACATTAATGTTTTAACTTCATGCAAATGCTATACCTTTCTCATGCAGTACATGCAAACAGTGTTAGGGTTTTTAATAGATTGCAATATGCAATTAATTAGATATGAAACGGAACAAAATGTTTCGGTATTGATAAAAATAGAATTTTCAACTGAACAATGACAATTGAAACATTGAAAGTGTATTGAAATTTGTTAGTGTGTCTTGTGAGTAGAGAAAGAATAAAAGTAGAAAAGGTACCCGAAGTTTGGGTGAGAACATGTGTTAGGAAATAACGAAGTTACTGATGGAACCCATGACTTACCCGTCGGTTAGGAAATGATAGCAACTATTAAGTAATATATTATATTAATATTTTGAAATCTCACACATGTTATCAAAACGCAGTTAATGTATTGTTGGGTAGAGATCTGATGTTTCGAACTGAACAATATAATCATTAAGTCCTACGTACATGCAGTTGTCTCCCCCTTACAATGCATGCAGTTGTCTCCTCATTATTAGTCCTCAGAGACAAGGCCCTGAGATTACGAAACTTTTCTGACTACGTTTTTGTGCTAAACTCATGATGTTTTATGAACAAAATTCTGAGTTGAGTCTGAAATCGTACTCAGAAAAGTTTTGTAATCTCGGGTCAAGATTAGAAAAGATTAGAGATGGCAAATTAGGTTGGATTATAGACAAGCACATCAGAGCATAGGCTATTAGATCTAGATATATAGATAATCTCCAGAGTGAAACTATCACAAGTCTAAGATATATATATATAGTTTGCTAGCATGCAACACGAGGCTAATACACGGTAAGCAGTCGTTTCAGCAGAGATGCTCAGCAGACCATTGTGTAGGTTCAAGACGAAATACTAAGCCCTAAAGGTCAACCTTACAAAAGTCTCATCATCACTACCAGTAAGCAAGTGAAATATGTGTGATATTGATTGTCTATGTACGTCAATCAGCAGTGAAATCGACACCAGTGATATGTACAACCATCATGAAGTGATTCACACAATATTTCACTTTTACCTGTCAATCAATTTTTAATTCCAAAATTCTCATTTCTAACTAACATCTACGACCAGTCTTACGTACCTTGTCAAACATGGGGGGAAAAAATATATTAATTGTTGGTTAGATTTTGCGGTTTACATACCTCGGGTTGCCAGAGGAGATCGGTGTAGTCGCTGATGGAGTTGAGTGTCATCTGCTGGAGATTCTCCGTCATCAGCGTGGCGGCACAGTTGAAGAACGACTCCAACATTTCCTGGTCCTGGTTACTGGGGACCTGTTTTCTCTTGTTCCCCTGGTAGAAGATGTTCTGGACTTCAGGGAACCACCTTGAGACAGACGGGTAACGTACAATGTTCACACAATCTAAAAAATACCTGCTTTGAAAGCTCCTGGGGTGCGTTTCACGAAAGGGGTGTATATTTACGCCAGACGTAAATTATGCTGATTATGAACACTGGTAATTATTTACCAGGGTTCCATTTAGGTTTCAATTTTTGAGAGTCCCGGGGACACATGTTGATATACTTATCAACAATTTTTATTAATAAAGTGCGTCCAAACTTGCAATTTTTGCGTATGGGATGCAAGATTGCGCAGTTCAGGGAAACCCTAGCTTATACAAAGGGCAATTTGCTGAAATGCTTAATATTATTGTTATGTTTTGCTACCAGGCAGAATCATATATATAGTACCTGGTACCAGTCTATAACAATTTACTCATAAATTCTTATTAATAACGGCAGGATTGATTAGTTGATCAAATCTAAAGCCTGACTATGACAGTCGGACGCCTTTCTGATGCCTCATGGACGGGTTATGAAATGACAGATCAATGGATCATCATCTGATCACCTTTCAAGTATAGTGGTCTGTTTTCTTCACATTTACATGTACCGGTAGACTAAAGTATAAGGTACTGCAACAAACATTTCTAGGTAAATACTGTTAGCTATCAACAACATATACACTATATTTGACCATTACAGTTTGTGATTTACCATAAGATTGAATTGGCTGAGAATATGCAACATATGTTGATGACACCTGTCAGCTGTCACTGGAAGATGAAACAAGCAGATGTCACGTGTCACCGGATTCTGAGTCACAGTTAATAAGTAAACCAGTCCACGTGTGCTACCAGATTCTGCCGTCGGCGTACGCGGGGTGTGCCAGTCTGTAGGCGTGGCGCTTCCAGGAGTCCTCGGTGCTGCGCTGTATGAGGGCGCGGTGTGCGGCGTCCTCCGCGTGTCGGGCGGCTTGGCGCTGCTGCATGTCCTGCCTACACAAACAGTCTCAGCTATACACCTGCTCCCGGGTTATATCATGTACAACCTAGTATTGACTATTGTAACCAGTTATGATAACAGTCAGACTTTACAGAACAGTAGTATCTCTATCTTGAACCAACATCTACGCATACAAAAGCAGCTTCTCCCAATCTCCATATCAAAGACTAACATCTGCCGATCTCAAATTTGCATTTTCATATACTGTAAATCATAAAACTTTAGCGTCATTAAAATTTAACGACCGACGGATTATCGACGTATTAGCGACATAAAATTTTAACGAGCTCATTTATATTTCAAAAATATATTTTTCTTATAACTTTATCTTCCAATGAGTAACACTGTTGATAACAAATACCAGTATTCGAAAATACTCACAAAACGTAACTATTTTTGATATTGCACGTGTATATGTACAGGAAATACTCACAAAACGTAAACAGGAAGTGCTAAGACCACTAGACCAGTCCAT
>JAVCKZ010099613.1:0-11054 GCA_034780755.1 Lepetodrilus elevatus | reverse complement strand
GTCTGTTATTCAAAAAGTAATAAATAAACGAAAATCTCAATTGGAATATTATTCCCGATAATCGATTGTGATAACTCATAATCGATTATCGCATCGGTTAAGGGTAACCAACTGATCATCGGTTATAATCGATCATCGGAACACCACTAGGCATAACACTTATAAATGTGAAGTTGCTGACACACAGATACTGGTCAGAGGTGTATGTAGTACACATGTCTGCACTGACCTGAGGACACGTTTGGGGAGTGGAATGTAGTCCTTCTTGAGGAACTTCTTCAGAGCGTTGACACAGTCCTTGCCTATCTCCTCCTCACTCAGAGATTCCATGAACATTGCCTCCTTCCCAGACAGCCAACCTGAAATACATCACATCGTCAGTAAGTACGGGCAGGATGATCACATAGAGGACTCAGGTTGTAACTTGTAGTGTGTGGACATTTTTGTATCTGCCATTATGATGATGAAATATTAATTATGGGTAGATTGATACTAAATTTGGATTTTTTTTTTTATATTAAAATTGTAATATTATTGAATATAATGGAGAAATCAATGTACTGTATTTATAATAATACTCAACTTGACTCAAGGCCAATGAGTGATTATCATCAGGTTAAGCCAAGAGGTAATGTGTTGGTCAATGTGTGTATGTGTACTGCGCGCACTTATGTTCACTGTGCACACGCATATGTGTATGTGGATGAGTGAGTGTGCATGTGTGTATAGCATTACATTCTAGACGAGTCTGACAGACACATTGGTACATGAGTTAGATTAGAGACAGGTACATGTACACACATCGAGCGTGAGCAACCCTGCCAAGCGTTGGTACCCCATGCCCAGCGTTATTTCGTGGATGTAGCAGACTTAAAAACTACTACATCCTGTTCAATAATGAAGCTCCCACTTGAGCAGTTTCTTTGATGCTTACATCTGTGTAGTGTAGTGACCATGGTGACTGTGACTATTCTAAGTATTCTTTAGGTATTGAATTATCCATGCAGTAATGATCAGAAGTCATCATTAGCCACTTAGAACAGCTGCCAACTAACACACTCCATGCTGAACTCTGAATGAGCACACTCGGAGTATACCATGATGTAGACAAAACATTAACAATAATCACAATAATCTTACAAGGTGAAACCATTAATACCTTCAACACACAATCAAACAATGTACAGAATGGAGTTGGTTCTGAACAGAGTGTGCACATCTGAGTGTCTGGCATTGTAAGCTACAGATCCTGGTCAGACCCCTGAGTGTCTGGCATTGTAAGCTACAGATCCTGGTCAGACCCCTGAGTGTCTGGCATTGTAAGCTACGGATCCTGGTCAGACAGTTCATCAATGAAGTATTGCTTTACGTCGGGCGTCAGCGGGAATATTTCACCCATATGGTCAGTCCAAACATTGAGCTCAAGTAAAAAACAATCTCGTAGGTTTGGTATAAAATAAAGTTTCAGATAAATCTGTGATAAATCAATACCCCCCTCTCAGCATGCCAGTCAGTTGATGTTAGCATGGTTAGGGAAGGTGACTAGTTAGGTTAGGGAAGGTGACTAGTGTCTAGCTGGACAAGCACACACAGTGATCATGGTGATGAGCAGAACCAAATGACTCAGAATTGCACATGGTTGTGAAATCATACATCTTGAATTTGCTGGTACACAATGATCAGATGATTCGAGCAGATACAACCATAAACATATGTGTGTGTGTGTGTGTGTGTGTCTGTGTGTGTGTGTGTGTGTCACTGTGTACACATGTTTTCATTCATCATCATTAGCTGATTAGGTATGTATCAAATGTCAGACATTGCAATATATATAATAAGATATAGAAGCATGACATGTATCAGTGTATGGTGGTTATAGAAATACATGCTGCATGTTAACCGTATAGAAATACATGCTGCATGTTAACTGTATTGCAGATGATTATTTGGAAGCTCACAATCACATACATCACACAAGTTATAGGATGTGTGTCAAGAAGTTGAGAAGGTCAAGAGCATGAACAGCCATTGGTCATGTTTCTCCATTTCTCTCTAATTAATGGTGTAAACATTCATGTACCAGTGTACACTGGTGTACAGTACAGATCGGTCAATTACAATTGCTTTACGCCGTTCTACTGGACCTCTGGCACAGATCATGCTTTCCTTCTCCACCTCATGAATTGCAGACATACCCATGATAAAGTAGCTTTTTTTCTCAATGGGTCCTAATTCTCTGTCATTTTCTATGGACAAAAATATACGGTTAGTAAAACCCTGCAACTATAATTAATATAACCATGACAACCAGGCAATAATACATATCACTGATTAACTTTAAAATCATTGCATTGAACGTGTCCATTTAATTATTAATCAAAATTAGAAATGCTAATATTTGGGCAAAGTTATAAAGTTAATTAGTTCTAAATGAATTATTTGATTGTTGTTGATGACCTGATTGCAATCACTTTATCCCAAAGGGTTTCAAATTTAGACCAGGAATCACTGTTCAATCAATATACCTGATATACCCAGATACAAAGCTCTAACAGCAACAGCACTAGTTCTAGAAATAACAAACAAATAGGCCTGTGAACTCATGAACTGGCAAATACATGACCTTGAAATGACCCCGTGACCTTAAAACAAATCACCTAGGCTTATTGCTGTGTGCACTGCACTGGCTGGTAAAGGAAACAATAGAACCCATTGGAATATGACAATATTAATTAATAAAACCAACCTGTTGGAATAATGAATTACAAGGAATTAAAGAATACCAAATGTCTACACATCTAGTCTGACAATAACATTTCCAGATTATCTGACATAGTAGACTAGGATGTTCTACAATTATTGTTATTTAACGTTGAATAAGCCACTCATCATTTGTAGCTCTGACATGTAGCACACAAGTATTGAAGGTATACATTGACATTGGACTCACATTACAGAAACTCTACCGATTGCAGGGTTGGATAACAAAATATGAAATTTCTACCTTTAACATTACGAGAAATGGATCGGGCCGCTGGGCGAGATAATTTTAACAATTCACTACATCTGATATGAAACCCTAGTGAACAAACACTGAAACACTTCAAACAGGACATATATGCTTGTCATTGCTTGATAATGAAGAGTTGCTAGGAATTCAAAAGTGACAGGAGAAAGTATACAAATTAGTAATACCTGTAGTTTATCAATCAGATTTGCTTCACGCTTTTTGCCATTAGGTCTAGGACAACATTGGAATATATTGATCACTACATCATCTGATCATAATGATACAGTTCACTAGATAAAACATGGGAAACATGCGTATTCCATTGATGCTCAATGTATCCATTAATTTAACGTGTTCAACTTGCTTCTGAAACTTTATTGTCCCCAAAGTAAAAATTTCTGAGAAAATCTATAAATTAATAATGTAAGTTAGCATGTTTATTGATGGGCAACATCATCTCTGCTAAACTAGCACACATATCGATTGTGAACACTAGTAGACATGGTAGAAGTAGTCTAAAGATTGGGCTAAAGATATTTGGGAAAAGTCAAACACTGGGAAAATCATCTAGGCAAGCAAAGAAAGCAGAGCTAGTAGAAGCAAATATATTAATACACATTTGAAACATGATGCAGCAGATGATCAAATACAAGGACAAGGTTGTCATGTATGATGGTAATGAATTATACCACTTAACATGGATTTACCATGCGACACATAATCATTCCGTTATCATGATTATAATCTCATCAACTAAATTTGGTAATACGCCAAAGTAGCTATAGGTGATATAATGTGATTCATGAACAACACATTTAATGATTTATTCCAAAAGTTAGTTAAGTAAATTTGCCAAAGGATTACAGAAGAATACAATTATGATACATCAAATAATGAAAGTTGTGATTGTAAGTCATGACCTCCTTTGTCCTTTGTATTCAGTGACATTTAATATCAAGCCATACAACTTAAAAGCATTTGTAACTGCCACATGTGGCATTAAACATATATCTAGTATATATGCAAGTCAGTCTGTGACGTCTGGAAGTAATCATGCTGACAATACTTGAAAAAAAATGGCAAGCACCACAACTGAACAAATAGCGACAAAGCACAAAATTCAAAGGGATATATTAGCAGGAAGCTGCTGGGTGAAGCGGGCAAGTCATGATGTCATCTCCAAAACTATCTGCCTGTTTCCAATCTTCCATAATGATCCATTCATGTAAAAAAACTGTTGAGAACCATCAAGAATATTTTTGACTTTTACATTTTCATGAATTTCAGCCAGCTTTAAAATCATGTTTATGGACTCTTTGAGTCACACATTATCTTTGTTGTAAATGATGGAAACATTAGTCTATTGGTACTGGCACAATACTGCTTCATATGCATGATCTGCCTGCACTGCAGTATTGATGCTGATCATGACGTCCAACTATTCCTGTCAAATTGATTGATTGGTTCACTCTTTAATCTTTACGATGGCGATTGTTGATGATGCACATGCTACATGTTCTAAGGAATGTGTCCTGTGTATTGGCCAATTTTCTTCTCCATAGAATCCATCAGAAAATAAATAAACAAGCAGAACAATGAACATCACTGCTATGCAGATGATGCACAATAGATCAAAAGCTTCTTTCCCTCAGAATCAACATCAGAAAATATGCAACTGTACTGTGCAGCCAAGTCTAGGATCATTGGTTGGAACTTGGATTACATGCAATATTACTACTGGAAACAAGCTGAAGTTCAATGTCAGTAAAAATGGAAACCAAATTGGATCAGGCAAAACAAGCATAGTTCTATTGCTACAAGGGTTAACAAGCGTATTAATAGAAGACATGGAGCAAGTTAACTGTATACTATTTATTACCATGATTACTAGGCGATTACATTATCTTGATATGTGAAGGATGGTGAATCTGTTCTTCAATTGAAGACTCAAGGTACGCTCAAGATTGATGACCGTGGCATCAAATTCAATGTCAGATCTACACTTTACTGTAGCACTGCAGAAAACTATACAAACCTATAGCAATTAGAATGCAAAAGATGTGAGAAGTCGATATGTGTTCAAGAAAAATAATTATTTTAAAGAGACAAACAAACATATGTTGATGACAGTGGAAAGTTTGGAAACATGTTCAATCATTTTCAAAGTATAACGGTTAGATGACAGAACAAATCTTAACTTAATTGTAATTTTGCTGTTAAAAAGTTATCAACTATGTAGTACATTTTATAAGATAAATGCTAATTGCTTTAAATTAGATTTCCTAAATCTTTTCAGGAGGATTTCAGTATGTAAAATTAAATAATTGTAAATGCAGTCATGAATAGATTATTTCAGTATACAACAGCTTGCATGCAATTGAACTGTGGCTGAATTGGGTTTGGATGCAGGAGAAATAGCAGCAGCAGCAGCAGCAGAGGAAATGATTGGCAGGAAAGATGGCATTTGTCAGGATTAATACTTACCAACGAGAAGAGTCTCATGCACCACCTCGAAGGAATATATCTTCCGGTACCATGTTTTTCGTAAATCCTGCCTTGGGTCATCAAGTTTATCCCACAAGAGTTCTATCCTGAAGACATCATCATCAACAACTGGTTCATCAAACTCAAGAATCACTTTGTCGACAATTCCAAATCCTAAACCTTCAATGGCATGAAGCTTGTCCTCAGACAAACAGGGATTGAACATCCTATCACAGGCAGCTTTTAGCACACCTAGGGACACTGTGGAAATAACATGATTTGCATAGAACTTTTCACCGTTTTCACACTCAACACACACCTCCCCTCTTGACTTGTCCTTTAAATCCCAATGCACAGTTTTAACTGGTGTATTCAGGTGGATGTTTTCTGAAGGTATATTTTTCTTAAGGATTTCCAGAACTGTCTCAAATCCAGGAGGAATTGTGTAATGGATGCCGGGGAGTTCCTCGTAACACCCAAACTCCCCGAGCGACACTTCCTCCAGCTGGTCACATCCACTGATGCAGCATTCCAGAAGCATACGCTGCTGGAGTATCGACTCCCGGATGCGGCGGTCTCCATTGGAGTACTTGTGTAGCTTCTCGTCCAGCTCCATGTCCAGGAAGGCGCCGACGCTGTCGATGTCCACGGGCGTGGGCATGTTGGACTGGAAGTACTCCTCACACTGCTGGATGAGCATCCCGTACGTGAAGTCCACCTCCTTCACCGTCTTCTCGCTGACCGTGTCGCCGTCCTCGGAGATGAACAGGTCGCGGCGCCGCAGACTCTTGTCCTTGTTCCGCAGCTGCAGCAGGTGGTTCTTGTCTGCGATCTGGTAGATTGGGTTCCGCTCAATTCCATGGATCCAGTTGGCTCCCAGCTCTGCTTTATGACCATCCTCTCCTAGAATACAAAACATTTATGCATTTTTAAGTGATACACTTGGCAATATAGGGTGGCCTATTGAAACCACTGCCCTAGGTGCCTGCATCTGCATAGGGTGCCCGGTGTCAGTAGACCTCACTAACAATAAAACCTAATATTATCATGTCAAAAGATAAATACAAATTACAATATCTACAAATTACTCTTGGTCCAGTTGGAAAGTTACAAAGGTAATACATCTCTCTACTTATTTTTAAATTCTGCAATTCCATGTTTCATTCAAAAATACTAGAACATGAATTTATCTGGCTGTGACAAGTCTCAGAAGTCTGAGCAATTATTTGTTTACCCACCAGGACTAATGCAGGCCACTGAAGCCAGGTCACAATGACCTCCAGTGACCCAGCTCCAGTGACCCCACACTGACCAAAACATTGCAGACATCTAATAAACTCCTATTCCAGGTGCAGGACAACACCTTTCTCAGTACATGTGGACTGGACGGAAACCACTGGACGTTTGACAGCAGCTGCAGTCACTGAAGTTCATGGTCTACCACAAATATTTTGCATCCAACATTAACATGGTTTAACACATGATGAATGCCATTTGGATAACCACATGTTGTGGAAGAGATAAGGCAAGTGAGGTCCTGGGGCCATGTTCTCGAAGCTATCGTATTAGGTAACGACATCGTTAAGCCTTCATGAAGGACTATTTGATGATCCAGAAAGTGTCCAATTGTCCTCCACAAAGACTTAACGATGCTGTTACTTGTACGATAGCTTCAGGAACATGGCCCCTGGTCAATTGAAGTGTATTAAATATAAAATATGAATTCTACTATCAAAGAGAAACCACAGAAACCAGAGAACATGTGAGACCTACCACATGACCTACTGGGCGAGTATGTGTACACATGTATGCTTCAATCTGATGTACTTTAACAATAGAAGACAATTTTACTCTAATTTTGTTTAAATCTATCTTAAAAAAAATATATAATTTAACTCTCCATGCTGAAGGCAACCAGATATGCCCTAAGAGCAGGCTGTGACCAATACTGTATACAGCAGGGAGGGTTAATAGACCTTGAACTTGAAGATAACATTCAGAAGTCCTAATGACTCTTATTGTACAAATCAATTGACTTGGCCCCAGTAACAGACAGTGGCAGTAATTAGACTAAGTGATTGAGTATTGTAATGTAAAGCTTGACAACACAAAGCTCAAACAACAAACACTGGGCCATGCTGTCATTTGAATAACCAGTGGTAACAGCTTGACAGAATGGTTACAGACCTTTATGCTATATTGAGATGATTGTATTTACCGTAGTTCAGCTGCCAACCTTCCAGAGTACTAATATAGTCATTGTAGGATTTATAATTACATAACTGTATTTGGATATTATTATTATATATATCCTATCACCAATTATAAATGTATCAATCTAGATACTGTATTAGCCTAGGAGTCTAGGACGAGATCATGTAACATATATTGTCACATTCAGATATCATGTTCATTAAACTAGAAACAATAAAACTCTCAACTTATGACAGTACACAGGTACACACATCAATCAATATAAGTAGAACACCAAACAGAACATTCACCATGTAACCCAGATAGCAAGTGCAGTAAGTTCAAGTGAATCATGAACTTCGTACTGGCTGTACCAATGCCTATACCAGTATACTGGTGTATAGTGACTCTTGTAAGAATAGTTTAAGATATAAGTTGACATTGCTATGTTATTCTAATATGATTATTTAGTTTTAAAATATGTGATAACATGTTGCATCATATTAAACATTAACACGAAATGCCCTAGATTAGATTTAGAAAATCATGAACCGTGTCATACCGGTGAGGTCATCAGGTGCAGATGACTAGACTTCAAACTAAATGACTTCATCAGTTACTCATACCAGAAACATAAAGTAGTAGGTTTAGCTACAGGCAACACTTGGAGGAATTTCCCTACAAATATGTGATTCTCTACGTCTAAATATAACCCCCACATCGTCCTTGCACGTCCTTCACCCTGGTCTGACAGCTACACGGCGAGTGATCTCCCAGACAGGGAACAACGCACTGGCAGTAGAACTACCCCCCGGCTGACGAATACTGCACACGGACCACAGAGATCACAGAGAAATAATAAGACACATATTACTGTAGACAATTTACAAATAAACAGAATCCGTGAACAAAAGGAAATGGAAAACTCGGTATGTGTCTAACATCAACGAGTCGTTTTCTTGACTTCAGACCAAGACTTACCAACATTTACACTCCATATTCTCCCTCCTGTGCGATTGGAAGCTTCGAGAATTTTAACATTGGTAAACCCTTTTCTTGACAGGTATTCCCCGGCTGCTATTCCTGCTATTCCACTCCCAATAACTATGATTTTAGGGTTGCAGTCCCAGCTTCTCTCGGTGTTATCCTCCGGTTCTTCGTCCATTTTCACAGACGCTGTAGATCAGCTGTTCTTCTCCGGCTTCAATGAGAACAAGTAGGGCACAGACAGAATAACTATTATCCTAGGACGAGTAGTATCAAAGTATATTGGTAGTCCTGAAATATTGGTGAATAATAATCCCACTGTAAGCTTTTTGATTGAACATAAACTCCACGTTCATAATGCCGTGTACCTTCGGAAATGCGGTCGCCAACGAACTGGCTGTACATTAATACGCCTGCGTGCTGACGTCAGCAAGACAGGTGCTAGCAGCCACACAACGAATATTATTGACTTGAGATAATAAAGGTCTGCTCGAAGTCTGGTATATATAATAGAAGAACAGTTTCATTGGGCTTGGAGAGGATGATTGAGGAGCGGCGTGGGGGTGGGGTGGGGTGGGGTGGGGTGGGCTGAGGGTAAGTATTGGGGCGATAGTATACATGTGCGTGCCATCAAATAATATATTCAGGATCTAATAGAGTATACCGGGTACCGCTTGTGAAACTATAGATAAGTATATACTAGTAGTTAGTTAAATTAGACCTACATCGTGCTATATTGGAAATACTTATAGTTGCACAATATATTTTGGTCTGATTCCCGTTGATTGTTAATAGCTGCAATCATGAATGCCTCTCACAATATATTGATAGTACAATGTGAGGTAAAGAACATTTTTTTTAAAGAACTAGTTCGTTAGATGCGTTCACGTTGGTATTTCCCCCCAGGTTTATATGTGAGCAATTAGTCCAAGCAAACAGAAGCATCTCGACGTTTTAAACAACGTACATATAATATATATTAATGCGTCATGTTGCACATGCATCTAATATGCAGATTAAGAACAATTTATCATTTAGACATTTCTGTGACGCCTCCAACTAAAATATTTTTTTTTAGACAATTTTCCAGTCAGGTGAATACGAAAACTATAGTTTATTACCCACGACCACCAAAGGTTCGCTGTGTACAGTGTCATTGTTAGATACGTTGCGGATTTCACATTAGTACCACCAAACCTCGAGTAGACAATGGACCATAGTCTCAACTAGTATAATTTGTATTAATTGCTTTAGTAAACGTTGCTACATTCAGTTAAACATTTATCGTGGTTAAACATAAATTTTAATGTAGTCACAGGCGTAAATCACGTGACAGTCTCATATTTTCTTCGTTGGAAATATAATATATACATATACAAACACTTGTGTTTAGAAATGCTAATTAATTTCACATATTAACCTATTATATCAATTTAAAATGAATATTAAGCGAGGTGATGTGATGTGATGTGATGATGTCAACCGATGCACCATATGTATAGTAATATTAGTTGTCCGGAAAGTAATATGTTTATATTCTGAGGAAGACGGCGCCTCCAACTTTTATTTCTTGAGAGAAAGATAATGTTAGAACTAGAACGCCCATTTACGCATTGAACTCAGTCATACGTTGGTGATGCCGCTACTGTCATAGAGATACTGAAACGGTATTTGATCTTAAAAGTACATGTAGACCCGCTTACGGAAGGATGTGTCAATTATGGGTCGATATAAAGCAGCGTCGTCTGCTAGATTCTGATTCACTCACTGACTCTCACTGGGAGTCAGCGAGTTCAGTCTAGCCCAGTCTAATTTATAAAGACTCCCTAATTTGCTGCCAAGCCCAAGCTAGATGTAATTCGTCTTGTTTGTTCTTTGTATCTGGAAGGATAGACCCACACCACGTGAACTGTCAGTCCCGTGGCGTTTGATATTGCTCACTGTCCACGTTGCGAAACATGCCCAACCCAGGCCAGCTAGGGCCACTCCCATTCCAACTCTATTCAAGGATGTCGGGTAGTAGTTTATAAGTCAAAATATTAGGTAAACAGGTCAACATAAAGATTTGTCTAGGCAAGCAGCCAGTGCACCGTGGTCCTAGCGTAGTAGAGTAATGTAAATCATGATAGCAGAAGTAACTGGTATGCCTATACAAAGAATAATCAACCTGTAGGCCTACAGGATATCTTTTATTGTTACGAAATTTAAAGTACCTGTATATCGTTTAAGTAATGCTATGTATTATCTTAAGCTTTTTACAATAATACAAGTGTAATGTATACGCTCTTGTTCCTAGTTATGGCTACAATTAATATGCTAGTACCCCCTCGGGCCCTGCCCCGACCCCTCTCCATATCTCTCTCTCTCTCTCTCTCTCTCT